>JAANSK020254041.1:0-12965 GCA_011763485.2 Isoetes engelmannii
TAGGATGTCCCACTGAAGGATTGGGAGGCCAATGACACCTCTGTGTCCTTCCCTCGGGTGCTTACTCCTCCAGAGCAGCCCGGGGTATGCAGAGGGCCCAACTCAGTAGTGAGCTACTGGGGAGGGAAATTTCCCGTACTTGTACGATGGGAGCATCGTATAGGACCGGGGAGCGTCACATCATTCTTCCGAATGCTATCAGAAGGCTGCGCCCGAAGCCATTCCAACTCCTGGTAAAGCAAATGCAGCCCCCGCCGCTCCTGCTGAACCCGTTGCCTACCAAAGACCTTCGCAAATTGCTTCACCCTGGCTAGGGCCGTCACAATCCCAGACATACCACTAGCAAAAGAGAAGGTGTCAAGCTACAACTCCTAACACCGAGATGAAAACTCCTCATCCGTCAAGAAACGGGTATTCAAGCGAAACACCATCTTGGAAGGCCTGAAAGTAGCAACATTCTGGCTAGACAACACCTGTGGATAATGATCCGAGATGGAAGAAGACAAAATGTTACTCCTACGCAGAGCGGGGGCCCCATCTAAAGCACGAGGAGAAGCATAGCACCTATCATGCCGAGCATAGGCCCGGCCAGCCCCAACTGAGTGCCAGAGCCTGAACGATCCTCAGCCCGCTCCACTATATTGAAATCACCTAACAACAGCTAAGCCACCTGCAATCCACCAAGGCTCTGCAGCTGGCTAGAATTTATTTTGACAGGGATTTGCAATTGGATCTGCAACCCTGGTGCCTTTGGCTCTATTTGCTGCCTTCGTCAGCAGGGCTAGCATTGCAGTGATCGATGCCATTCAGCCTAAGGAATTTGTTGGGTTAATTGTTGGGACCATGCTTCCATATTAGTTCTCAGCAACGACCATGAAAAGTGTTGGCAAAGCAGCATGAGCAATGGTTGAGGAAGTGAGGAGACAATTTAACGCCATGCCTGGTCCCATGGAAGGACTTGTTAAAGTAGACTACAAGAAATGTGTTGAGATATCAACTAGCATGTCTCTTAAGGAGATGATACCACCCGGTGCTCATATGAACACCTCTGATTGTGGGAACTTTGTTCGGTTCACAAACTTTGGCTGGATTACTGGCTGGTGCTTTGAGTCCAGGTAAGGAAGCGACGTGTTTTTAGGGCTGAAATGAATCGTGTAAGAGCCCTCATGTTCCGAAATCTGAAAGGTTTTACAAAGCTTGCGAAAGATCATCCTAACACAATGCGAGCTTAGAAGCCTAGGGGAAAACATACTTTATGTTTTTGGGTGTAGTTTGGATTGAGTTGTAATAATTTAATATCAAACACTTGGTATCCTTAATTAATTGAATGGTTTTCAAATATTTATGAAGTTGTAAATCTATCTTTGCTTTTGCACGTGATGTTTTAAGCTATCAATCCAATTACTACCATTAAAACAATGACAATGGAGCCATGTATATAACTATAGAACACAAGTATGTACAATTTAAAGAATTAGCATGTACCAAAAATAGTGAAGGAATCTTAGATTCGTACAAGACAAGTTCAATGGTTCACATGATATTTTTAAAATGTCAATGCTCTTTTGATTTTTTATTTTATTTTTTTAACAAAAAAACAACTCCCATAACACACCAAAACAAAAAATGCTTCAAATGTTTATCCGCATGTCCATCCATTCATCCAACAAGACAACATTTTGTAAAATAGAAAGGCAAATAGAATATAGTTCTAGCTTCCAGAGCTAGAAGATCCGAGCTGGTAATATGCACTAGGTTGTACTTGGCATCTCAACTTAAGAGTCCCCATGTCATACACAAACATTACATGTTTTGGCAGCAAATCGTAGGGCTATTCAATAAGGCGTTTAGGAATTTTATCTACAACATTAAGGCATTCCAAATACATATCTTTTAGCATATTCTTGCCAATGCAGTATTTCCAACAATACATCTCTTCCAGTTAAAGGACAAAGCATCACACGTTATTAGTTTTCTCTACTCGATGACGAGTTCTTGCCGGATGATGATATATTTGTTTTTTGATGTATATATTTCTGTATTCGGTCTTATAGACCTGATGGTCTGAAAAGACGAAATAATACAATTCCCTTCTACTAGTCTCCTACAACTCTGCTAGTACTGCCCATAAAGAACAAAGAACTCGTCAACAGAAAGTCTAAGAAGCACACTTATCTGATGAAGACATCTTGGTGGAGATGGCATGATGTTTTCGCTCAATCTGCTATGATGTGCGCTTGTAAGCAATCTTAGAGATAAAGCCATAAACCTTGCTGAGGAAGAGAGACATTAATTCATCAACCTGACTTCTAGCATCTCTTTCCCTTTCAGAGACTTCCTGAAATTTTGAATGCCGCCTTAAGTTTTCATTGTGTAGAATGATCTTGCAGTGATATTTGTTGCAAACAATTCAGTGTCTGCAAGGCCATTATCAAGCATACATGATTATCTGCAATGCCAAAGTTTTCTATTAGAACTGTTTCTTTGAACTAAGCTTTGCCCTACTTTGCTTTTAAAGTAGTCCAAGATGGCGTCAATTAGAAGCTCCTCCATATACACATGAATAGCAAGCAATACAACAATCTCAACAGTTGTCTCAATGAGGACAGTGCAAGGGCAAGGTTAATGAAAGAATAACCAATAATCATAAAGCACTAGACCTTCATGGACCTATTATCGAAGAAAGAAAACTCACTAAACGGGAGGGCTTAGTAGACTATAGAAGCAGTAGTTTAGAACTCTGAAGCGGCCATAGTTAGACGAAGCAAACTGATGAATCTGGTCGAGTCTGTACAAAACAAGAGCATCTAGAGAATTTTAAAAATGTTGAAATTAATAGAAACAGAAAAAACACATCCACAATTCCTATTCGTCCTCAAAGAAGATGATTCGGTTTATTTGCAGAATTCTCCATCTTTTTATACTCTAACAAAAACCGGCTTCCAAATCTGAGTTTCCTTCATGAAATTGATTGCATGCAAGTGAAATCGAAGTGAACAGACTCGAACTGAACTACTGAACTGTCTCTGCGTGTTCAAAAATAGCAGGCCGCGGAGGGGGTGTCAAATTTCTTTTTTGTCCCTTATCTCCATCCGTTGAATTCACATCTTATGGATTTATTCCTCTTTATATTGCAATTATAACCCTACAAAAGGTTTATTCTAAGAATATAACCTTCTTCTTCCACCCTCACCTAGGGTATGCCCTTTGGGCAACCCAAAAAGAAAAGAGAATAGAGAGAGAGAATGGAAATAATATAAAGAGGGGAGAAACATAGAAGAGAATCTCGTATACATAAAACAATCGGATATGGTATTGGAGTAACCTGTAGTGCCTTGGCACCTTGTTAAATTCTTGTATCCAGCTAGACCGATAGTATAATGGTCAATGTTGTCCTTTAACATTTTTTGTTGGTCGTGGTATTAGGCATGGCTGTCCACTTGATCCATTTTTGTTCGCTTTGCTTGCAGAAGCATTAACTCAGCTGGTAGTAGTTGCGGTGCTAGGTCTTTCTTGCTGCCCTTCAACTAGACTCTGGTGATCAGATGATAATTAACCATTTTTTTATGGTACGTTTCTCTTGTTACATGAGTCAAAGGTGAACCTGCACTTGAATAACACTCTTGTATGAGGGCATTCCACCCATAACTAGCATGTATTCCTGAACTATTCAAAATATACTAGTTATAGCATAGATATTCTATATTTCTATTGTCAAAATTGATTTTGTGTCTCTACATGTTGAAAAAGAACACTGGCATGATTTGGAAATGATCTATTTGGCATAATCTATGTAGCTCTATGATACGTTTGTTGTGCTCCTTTATTGGGTCCCATAGGCCGCTTAGGCTCTGTGGACGATAAAAGACATTCAATTCAATTCAATTCAATTCAATTCTATTCTATTCTATATGCTATTCTTTTACTCTGCACACCATGACTTATGACTTCCAACATGATCACACCCATGAACGAATATCCTATGTTTTTTCCCTTCATGTGCTAACCTCCTCTAACCTCTTACCATTTAACTATTTCAGAATACGTAGTCTCTACAATACAAATTGAAGCCAAGCCATCTTTATGAAACATTTTGAAGCTCAAATTCAGGTTTGGCCCTCAAAATTTATTGCAATAATCATTCATTCCCCTCTTTGTGCCCTCTAGATTGATGGGCAAAAGGTTGTAATATAGTGTCAAAGGAATGGTAGACCGAATCACTACAACATCTACTTGATACTATCATATGAATCAAATATATGTGTTGCAACAACAAGCCAAAGCTCTAGCTTTAGAGCACCCTGCTCTATCCTCAATCTCAATAATTTCTCTTTGAGCCAATTTGAAATGTTTTCTGCTTGAGATGTTGGTTTACCAACTAGAGTGATTACTCCAATCAAATTGAAGGTTATTATTCGAGTGGTTGATGTATCCCTTATAATTGGAATTCCACCAATACCATGCATTATACTTGCCATAAGAAATGTCTTCTTCCTTTTTTCTTGTTTGAGGTGTGTGTTTTTTAGTTTGTTTGTTTGTAAATGTACAAGATAAACCAATGTTTGAATGCCTTTCTATGTACAAGTCTTTTTGCGGGAGGTTCGGAGTGAAATCGGCGGCAGTGATAACAAAGTCATGCATAATATGGTTCCCTAAAGAAAAACTTTCCATGCTTTCATTATTTCTTCGAGTGAAAGAACACAGACTATACAGCAGGCTCACTAAATGCTAGAATTAACTCTCATACATATCTGCCATAATTGGTTCAACCTTTGCAACTTTCACAAGCACTTCTGGAGATCCTGATATATCCCTTGCAACCTGCACATATCAATCATTTATCAGCCAGCCGTGTTTCCTTGCAAAGGAAACACAATCACTTACTAGGATTTCTTCATCCAGGTATGAGATAATGAGATGTCTTCCAAATGCTCCACCTAAACGTCATTTAAACTATTCAGATGCAAAAAGCAGGATAATAACAACTACAGAGAAGAAAGAAAGAAGAAAAGCCCAGCAACTTTTACAAAGTACAGCCTTCACAGAACCAGGAAGACAGGAGAACATACTTAGTGAAAACTTAAACCCAGCAGAAAGTGATTCCTTAATAGCATCTGGAAGTCTTTGAGATGTTGCCACCAATTGATCATAAAGACCTTGCAGCTGCGATGGCACTGTTCCTTCTGGGACACTAGGGGCCGTCAATAATGCCTCCTCATACTCTTCTCTAAGTCTTGATGGACCTTCAACAGTAAGCCTTGTTGACAAACTGAGCTTCATATCTATCTGTAAAATATAGACCAAAAGACTTGTAAAATTTTGTCATTGAAGAATACATTAGCGAGCTTGTATGTGATTCAATAAGATCATGTGATTGTCTGTAATGCAAAGTTCATCTAGAAGTGCTTGCAGGATCATTTTCCAGGTTCAAGGGTGCTCTCATGCTGGATACAAGGTGGTGTTCACTTGTGAATGCAAGGTGGGGCTAAGCTGACTTTTTATCCTTGGCAGGGAAAGCCCTGTGGTCATGTCTAGCCAAGAGGCAAGACTTGCATAATACATTAGCATGTACAAGGTTCCCAGCTGGCCACCATATGATCTGCTACCTGAAGGTCCACAAATGATGACTCCAAACTTGCATACCTCGCTCTAAATGACAAGCAGCACAGAGACAGACTTGTTTTAGTACACATAAGTTAAACCCACAACTGATTAGCCCATTTTGCTGAAGTTCATGAAAAAACTATGTGGATCCAGCTAAAGTCAATGAACATACTGTAGCGAGAAATTTTAATCTTGCTGTAGAGATTGCTCTGCCATCTGTGATAAGAAGGTCTATGCCTTCAATCGATGCAAGAGAAGGTGGAAAGCTCCTGCAATGTGTGAGCTCAGAAACACAACTATCAGATCATCATTACAGTAATTGAGAAGTTCCTATATTAGAAGACAATGTTTTGCCATGCTATCCATTCTTGGCTACCACAGGGCTTTTATGGTTTTTGCTGTAAGTTTGATTGAAAAAAAAAATCTAACCATACCTTAGGAAGGAATTTGACACAACAAACCCAGGAGTTGGAGATGCTGCCCACTGGAATTCCCATAAGCCTTCAAGCAATGGTGACCTGCATGATTAAGAAACATAAGGAGTCTGAAAGAAACTGAGGTTAAAACATGCTGGTCATTTTTAATAAGTAGAAGTCCGAACTTTCAACAGGATACCACAAGTTTAAAGGTTCTCCTTTTAATGCAAAGACATTTGTGCAGGTCCACTTTATCATGAGCTTTACTATTTCCATAATTTCCCAGAGGTAATCAGCATAAGAGGGAAAATATGCATAGACCTCGATTGTAGTTATAATGCTGAGGTAGCAGCCTGTTGTGACTATCTTTTGGCTGCAGTTCATAGACCAAGCAGTAAGAAAAGTAGCTAAGTGCCCTTTCGTTAATCCTGGACTAGTTAAGCCACTACCGTTCCATCCTAACAAAGACACCCCAGAAATAATTATATGATCCTGGATGATGCTACATGATGATACTAAAATGACACAATTGTGGTTCAGTTAATGTATTAGGGTGATGATCCAAGGTATATTTCAATCTCATGATAAATATTTCAACACCAATAGTATCTTTGCTACTGTTTCTTACGTTGTTGGGCGAGGAACAGAGTTTAAGCGTTCCAATGCAAGGATACGCTCGCTCACATCAGCTTTCCTGACTTCAGTGGCATTTCCAGATGCTATTGCTTGAAATCCACCAGCATCGCTTATCTGCCATGACAAGACTTCTGTCCTATAAACAATATCCATGGCCACACCAAACATGCTTTACTTATAATCCATGCTGGAAAATAGAGTCTAAGTAATATGCGACCTGGACCAAAGTTAAAAACACAGGTGCGAATGCATTGAGGACCTACATTTGCAAGTTAGATGCTTTAAACAGTACATAAGAAAATTTGAGACCAGTGATGTAGTATCACGTAGCTAGGAATAGAAATAGCAAACTTGATGCTCTAGTCATTTGTGATATGTGAGAAGCCACCATGCAACAAAGTTCATCACAAGACAAACAAAAGGGCTTATCTAATGCACGAAGCTAATACTTCTAGAATTCTAACAGTCTGCCCCATGTTCAATAACAGACTATAAATAACAAAACAAGTGGGCCAGACTGTTGGGGATCTCATTCAACTTCAAATCGCCAAATTTAATGTTAAGAACTAAGCTACCGTCTGTTACTGAATTGACTATCTGTAATTCATATGTAAGACTCACTGCAAATATTAGCGCCTCCTTGGCTGCTATGCGCTCCATTTCCTTAGCTGTACTGATCGACTGCCCTGCCATTGTAGCTTCACATTTTCCTGAAAACATATGTTTCTGCACATTTCCTATCCAATGGGAACTTGAAATCCCCCAATCGCCCTCGGATTTTGCATTCAGGCACATAAAAGTTCCAGGTAATGCAGGTTTAGGAATTGTGAGAGACGAGTCCAATTTTCTGAGAGACGAGTGAAATTCCTTGAATTGAGAACTATTGGAAAGGACTGAGAAGTGGAAAGAGGAGATGGCCATAGCCATGCTTCTGCTCGTTTCGTTCGATGGAGGAATGAGAGTACCATATTAAATACTACACATGAGGTCGGTGTTTTCGAAACCCGATATCCTCCATTTCTAAAGCAGGGAAAAAATGGAATTCCCTTGTCATGGCATTTGTTCTTGGACATTGATTCTTGGAGAATCTTTGACACGTTTTACTACTATGGTACTAAAAATGGAAGTGAAGTGGCAACAATCATGGAATTTGGTAATATCTAGAAAGGAGGAAAAAAGAAGAGCCCTAACAAAGCCAAAAATTTGAGCAGAGAGTGAATTGTGTGTAATCATATGATGTTGGCAACACCCCCTAGCTCATGCACCTTTATGGTGTGTGTACACAGTTTAAAATAAAAATTGATATCATTCATGGTCACCAAACGTTTGAAGACAATGCCATTTCATGTATACAAGAAAGTCCATCCAGAAAGCATTCTTGGGATGGACACATTGCCGGGGGCAGAGCGCGGGGCCACTGTTGACATTCCACGAATGCTGTTGACATTCCAGAATGCGTCCTGGATGGTCTTCCCTGGAACATGAAAGCAACTTGGTTGTAATTCTGCTGCCTAAAATGTTGGGCAAATGCCGCTCTTCATCGCTGTAAAAAAATTAGGTAACATTATGGAATATGCCATGCATCTTGACGCGGCTGGTCCCATGGGCAAAATTTCTCTTTGAGGTCTGGTCTAGTGGCAGGACCTCAAACCGCCACACTTGAGGTCACGAGTTCAAACCTGGCCAATATCGGTCTAGTAATGGGGACCATAGAAATCCATTGCCCCGAGGTCATGAGTTCAAGTACAATTAATCAGTCATGTGGTAGGGACCTTAAACATGCCATATGTACACATAATCACATGCAAAGCAGCTCCTAGCATATCGCGCCTAAGTAGTGGATTGCTTGCATGTGATATATGTAGAATAAAGTGATGTACAATGTACTCATGATGTGATGATTAATAGAATGATGTCCTTCGAAAAAAAAAAAAAAAAATCTCAATGAGGAAAATTATTATTTCACATTTTGGATTCTCATAGCATTTTTCATTTATGTTCATAATAGTAGCTTCAAAATTATATATACTTTAATTTGGAGGTACATTAAATGCTTGACCACATGAGGTACACCTATGGTTTTGAAGCTAGGAGGAGGAGGAGGAGGAATCATTCACTTACACTGCGTGCCCTCGCAATGTCTCTCCTAAATTGAGACCCTTCTAGAGCTTGCATAATTCATAAGCATATTACTTTAAATATTCCATCTTGATAATCAAGTTAAACATATATACAAATGGCACAATTAGATGTAGACTTATATTAAAATTTAATATATATTAGTTAATTTATAAGGAAAACATCTCTATGATATATACCATATTTCATGCTAGTATTCTTATTGAAAAGTATAATAACGTCACACATGTGATATTACTTGCACCTATGAAGTACTTATTTAACGTCCAAGATGAGGCATGCCTACAGAAACAAGAAAGGGAGGTTAGAGAACCAAATACACGACAAAGGAAAAATACTATAAAGATAGGGTACTAGCAAGAGAAGAGCATCAATTCTTTACATCAAGTGAGAGAAGAATTCCTAAGAGCATGGCGCGCCGAGATTGACTTGAACACTACAAGTGCTAGTGATATGAAACACAACATCAAGCTCAACTGCGGTGTTAGAGGAGGTGACAAGGCCACAAAGGCAGCTATTAAGGACCTTACTAAAACCATGGCAACAATCACTGGGTTGGGCACCTGGCGTAACACAACTTAGCATAGGCAAGAAATTGCAGGTTCTGCTCTGCCCATGAACAAGGTTGTAAGAGAGGGCCAATATGATAAAAACCCCCACTAATCTCTTCATTTTTTGTTCCACTTCTTATAATACTGAACTCATAGATGTGCTTATTTATATTGGAGCTTCCCAAGCGAGCACGAAACCGCTTTCCATTTTTAACCATATCAAGGCGTTTTAGTATGGCCATTTGTTCTTGCGCCAAAAAAGTGTGTTGCTTGCTACAAAAGCTATGCGTGAGGACTTGAGCACCACTTTAAGGTTGCATGGATGAAGGGAAAAAGAGAGGTACAAGTGCTAGGTAACCGCCTAGGTGGAGGTGGTTTCCTGTGGTAAACCAGCAGGTGTGAGACCTGCGGGATGCAATGGCTGCCAGTTTCCCACCAAGAATCAGTAACACTTAGGTAATGTGATTCACTAAGTGATTGAAATTCCATTGATGATGCTGGAGCTCTAAGGGGCGATTTACATGCGTCCTTGAGAGGCACGACCTCATGAAAATGGCAAGCCATTTTTCGAGAACCGTCACAGACTCTGCTCAATTTGCACAGGGGAAAACAAGACACCATCGCAAGCGATGATGCATGTAAACCTTATCGGACTCTTGTGTGTAAGAGTCCGGCCGAGGCCTTACGTGCCAAATATCTGGCCTCGGACGTACAGCCAAGGTCACGCATTTTTGGTTATCGGACTCTGCTAGTCCGATAACCTTACCATCTCTAACCGGCGCCAAAAAACTTCATGCTCAAAAATTGAAAAAAAAAGAAACAAAAATTAACAAAAAGACTAACCACATGGTAGTTTATGACAAAGGTAAAGATAAACCTGATAGTTTATGGCAAAGGTAGGTAAAAAATCTAATCTATTCTATTCTATTCTATTCTTACCACAGAGAATTCAAGTGAACCTAAGTGCAGCCATCGTTCATGGAAAAAAAAAAAAATTTTGAGAAAAGAGCTAGGAATTTCAAGCACCTAAAGAGTTGAATTGAATCAAACCAGAAAAATAAGGGTTCTTACCAGAGAGTTTAAGTGCAGTTAGTGCCGACATCAACGGTGATGTTACAGTTCAAGAGTTTGATACCAATATCGAGTAAATTGACGTTTCCCAGCACAGAGCAGAGGCAACCGTTGAACACTCCAACTTTAAGCAAGTCACAGCAGCTACTCCGATTCTGAGAGGCAAAAGGCAGGAGGCAGCTCTGCAGCCGAACAAGGTCGCAGCCATTAGACTGCAGAAGCTGCCTCCCCATAGCCCCCATTACCAGCAATGATAAAACCGCCACCACCATCGCTGCCTTCTTTGCATCCATCTTCTGCTTATATGCTTCTGCTGAAATATTATCCTTCGATCGAATACCACTTACTTACTGCTGTTTTTTGTGTTTGCGTTTGTGGTTTTTGTGTTTGAGCTTGTGGCTTTATATAACACAACTCTGGATCAGTGCAGAGAAGGTTCTTCAGCAGCTTTCTCGTTCGCTCCCCAATGCACTCGATGGGTTGTTGAAATTTTGGATCTTCCATCATTCCTTTTACCTGCTCTGGATCTCTTTATCATTGGGTTTGCACTAGGTGTTTTGCAGCGTTAGGGTTTCCAGTGTTAGTGCCCCCTGCCACTCCTTCCACTTTGGAATATAGAATGTGCTTCCCACTCAGCCCACCTTTGAAATGGTGTGCATCATCCCTTTGTTGTCAAGGTTTTTTTGTAGGCTACCTCTTTCCACACTTGCACTTATATTGGAAAACAAGATGATGGTGATATAGCCATGGATATTTTCCATGACTCTTGCCCATGATTATAGCGCTATCTATCGAGCACGGGTGATCACCATAGAACTATCTATGTCGTGTCGAGCACGGGTAACTCGCATGTTAGTGGGGCACTGACCATAGCACCGCCTTCACCCTATTACTACAAATATCATTCCAATGTGTCACTTGTCATAACCACTATTCCTAGATATGTTATCTAGATAATTGTTCTTCTTATAATCCTTGCAATGAGTAGCATATAACTTCTTTCTACTTCTTTATGTCCATTCATATCTTCACCTAGTATAGAACGTGAGAAATAGAAGGTTATGGCCGTTTAGAATAGGTCCATCATTCCATGTACACACACAAACTTTCTTCCCTATTCTAATAGACATTTTCTATTTAAAATGGTATAAAAGCAAGATGATTGGTACTTAATGTACTTAATGTTTCAAGCTTTTAAGGTTCGAGGGATTAATGCTAGTAAACGAAGATATTAGGGACCATAAAATGATGATATAATCAAGACGTAGCAAGAAGAATGATGTGTAATGTCTACAAGACTAACCGTGTATCTTTTCATTCACCACCATGAATCTCATCTACATGTCTATGACACCATTTTGAAATAATATGGATGCAACTATAATCCTCAACCACGTGATTTTTCCACCATAAGTTTCTATTGACAAACATAAATTGGGTTACATAATCGCATTAACGGTATAGATTTATGATCTCTGCATAGCATGTTTATGGGTTTCTTGTCCACTTTTTTGGAGGGTCGTTGATTGCCAGTATATCCGCAGGATGATGCCACATCTATGGCTAGCAGAATTTTCAACAAATTAAACATCGCACGAATCCATGGTCTACAATTATTCCATGGTTCCCCTTCTTTCAAACACTAAAAACCGGATACTCTGCCAACCGCCGCTCCAAACCAACGGAGGCCGGACTACCTGTTTGGGCTTCAATCGCAAGCCCTGGGCCTGAATCGGCCCTAATCGGCCCTGCATCTATGGATATGGAAAAGGAAAAACAAAAAACCAACGGATCAGCAAAACATCCGGAGATGGGATGGCACGGAACTCATCAGTTCCCTCGCAGACATCCGACGCTGCTGCTGCGACCACATGCAAGCGACCAGACCACCATAACATGAACACAGGCCCTCCAAATCTCGCTTCCTCTCAAAAGCGTTGCGCAACAGGAATAAACAGATGGGATGGGATGGCAACAGGAATAAGCGTTGCCTACAGCGGCCACTCCATGTTCTGCCCGCTCTGCTCTGCGCAATCTGCCTCTGCCCCCCAACCAACAGAAAATAGAAACTCACGTTCCATCCTATCCACCTGCACATGTCTGAAATTCACACTTTCAATGGCAACACAAAAAAACCCAATCCAAAGCAACTAAAATTAGCAAAAACCTTAACTTGCCACTAAGCTGCTCAAAACTGCTAAAATATACGATTTTTTATACAATACAGAGCCACAATCTTACCCCAAACCATGCAAACCCAATACGAAACTCAATAAGGGATGTTTATCGCATTACATTTATACCACTTAATGTTTTTTTTTTTTTTTTTGGAAGAACTGGTATCAGTATATTAAAAGAATAACAGAAGTACAAAGTGAGTGAGGAGAAAAAACAACTGCCCCGAAGAGGCAGCGATACCCCGCCACTCCATCATCTTCTCAACTACAACTGCACGAAGCGGCCATCATCATCCACAATCCCTAGGAAGGTTCGCCAAATGGCAAACTTTCGCTCTGCCAACCTCGGAAACACCTGAAAACTCTGGAAC
>JAANSK020254052.1:0-22856 GCA_011763485.2 Isoetes engelmannii
AAAATGCCATCATAGAAATCACGAAATCACATGCCATGAATCCACACCCATTAACAACAACAAACTTTAAGACAATAGCGCACTAGAAACATGTAGCTATTAGCTACCATACATCCATAACATACTTTACGTATGAAATACCGAAGCCCTTCGTACAATTTTTGTGAGCAATGGTTCATATTTAAATTTTAACAATAATTTCCTCCAAAAGTGTATAAGGAAATGCCAACTCAATTGTCAAATCTTTTTTTCTTTCTTGTTTAGTTTAGGAGCATTCCTATTTCAATTCTGGTTGCCATTGAGGCTATATTATCCTGGACTTGAGAAAGAGCACTTATACTTAATTTATGCATCAAAATCCTCAACATAACAATGATAGCTAAGGACTTAAGCTTGCCATTGATGCAAGATTGGAGCCAATGGGATTTGGATGCGTAAGGGATGCCTCACATGTGATATTTAAAGATTCACGTGTACAAGTTTTGGACGGACGGTTTGAGGCTCAAGCCCTTTGTCGTCGAAACATGTGAGGCGCCGCTAATAATAGTAGGGCCAATATGGGGGGTGCCTTCTATACGCTTGCTTGTCAACCATTAACACGACCTATTAACTAGATCTAAATGGCATTAGATCTTTGAAATATCAAGGGTGGCAAGGAACTTTCAACAATATGATACGGTAACCCTGCGTACTTGATGAAGGCAAGAAACCACGCAACAGTGTTCACCACCTATGCAACAAAAGTAGCAGATTTGAATAACTATAGCGAGCCTCAAACACCAAGAAGTAAGGAATGCAACCTCTAGCTTCACTTCCTTAGAAGTTTCAGTCGATCCCGAAGGGAGTGGTCGAGCCTCGATTTGTGTCTGGACGTATTGCGCCAAATACTACAAGAAAATAATATTGAGCACCAAAGTTCCTATATGAATTTAAGATTGGCTTGTACCTGGACATATGAATTCATGTGTACTGGATGGAACTGGTAAAGGAATGCCGCAAATCCAACAACCTACAAAAATATCATTATGGAAAATGTTAGTATACTAATAGAAAGGCTAACAAAATGAAAGATAATTCTAGCATACCAAAGGACAACAATCAAGAGCCGCTTTCTTGGTCCTACTTGTTAAAGTACCAAGATGCGTATCTAGTACATAACGATGCATCTGCAAAATAACACACCAAACTTTTAGACTTTCTAACGTTGTTTGTTTTATGTACAGCGACACGTTCCCTTCACCTGGGATACTGTAAGCAGAAACAGCACAAGCCCGACGTGCTTTGGAGGTGGAGAATTGAGGTATATTGCATGCAGGGGTGAACTAATTCCACAGATCTTTATCTGCCTACTTATGTCACCCAGCAATCTTCTCATCTCTGAAGAAAACTCAACAGCTCCATCCTCCTTCCCAAAAGGTCCAAAGGCCATTAAGTAACCACTTATAGATGTATATTAACGTAAGAGAAGAGGGAGGCCACAGAGAGAAGAATATTATAAAAGGAGTATGTGCAAACCTTAGATATATCTCTGACTGATGAAAGTATAGCGGAATTGACACCATTCAATGCAAATGTTACAAGGCCAGAATCAACCTGAACCCCTGACTAGAGTTTAGTAAAGTGAACATATGAATAATGCCACTAAAAGTTATTGTCTTTCTTTTATTCTGAACAAATTATTCTCAACTATTCTGAACAAATTACACTTCGTGCATGTCAGATAGAAATGCCTTCAGACTACATTCCCAAAACATTCAAATGGAATAAAGCGACTCAAAATATATGTAGAACTTGACACATGATATCTTTCAAAAAGGTCATGTTTGTACTATTCATATTTTAACTACACTAACATTTTGGTGGCACACACTGAGGAAGTTTAGATGCAAGTCTTGCTACAACGTCCTCTTTCTGGTAATTCCTCAACCAACAGACTCAAAATCTCTAACATGTACTTTCTTTCTGTCAACAAGTTCTATATCCAGCAGTTTTCCAAGGCTTGTCTCCGTCCCTCTCACACAATCACTCAAACCACCAAATATTTCCAAGCGTCTATGTCTTTGCAAACTAAGTACGGTGGATTGGAAGTAAATCCAAATGGCAAGATTTTGTTCTAGACAGAATATGTAAAGAGCCAGAAACACAGAATCGCCCAATGACCAACATCAATATTGTTGCACAAAATAGTAACAGGGAGGGCAAAACATTGTGTGGGTATACCTGCGAAGCAGCACGCAATTGTGATGTTATGACACAACGTAGTAACTGTACTTGCCCTATCTTTGCCAAGTCTTCAATACAAGTATCAAGTTTTGTAATACCTATTCTGGATAAACACTGTTCCAAAACCAAAAGTTAGCCCTACTTGACAATGGCGTTATAATTGGTAAGTAATACCTCGGTATAAGCAGATATTCCAGCATCTGGAATAGAGGATACGGGGATCAGGAAATGTTGAAGGATCTGCAGCTTCTCATCTAGTTCTTCATCAATCTACACATAATGGGAGAAATAAACTGTTACATAAATTAGAAGTCATTATGGATCTGACAATATCATGCTTAATCCATACCTGTAACTCCAGAACCGAAAGACACTTTTGGATTCTGCTCGTAGCCTCAAAACATAAAAGATGATCAATTCCCGACATGCCAAGAGGACCGAGACTGCATCAACATGGAAAAGACACATGAACCTAAAGAATACCATAAATGCCTTTCTCCAATGGCCGGTGGAGGGTAAAAAGTGAGCAGGGAAGGTAATTTGTTAGGTTTAACTCCATCTTTAGGCATGCAGAATTAGTGAAAACTGCTACCAAATTGAAGCAGCAATTTTCTTCACTATATTGTCGGTAAAGAAATACCACCTAATGCTACGATGCAACTCAAACTTTTGTACTCACAAACCTTGACTGGAGCATTGTTAATGTGCGGAGCCCAACAAGTTCTTGTCCATCAGCGCTGAACCTATACAAATGGATTATCAAGCAACCACAAATGGAAAAAAAACTCCAGTAGTAGCAATAAATTATATTACCATCCGCTCATAGGAGGAAGATACATAGACTTCGACGGGTCAGTTGACTGAAGCAGTTTAAACACTAGACGTCCTGTGACATCAGCAAAACTCAAATGAATCCCTACACCAAAATAGGGGAAGAAACATAACAAAATCCGTTTCAGAATCTGGAAGAATGTGATCTGTGTGTCCTGATACTGTAAGGTACATCTCAGCCCCCAATTCCACTCAGCTAAGAACTTTGAGAAAATATATAGGCCCTTTGTGATGACGTGTCAATAACACGCCAGATGCACTCACAGCCAAACTCTATACAAGCCTGTCACTTAGTTTATTATAGGTGTTCCCACACAGGCTGACTTACAAGCTTCCTTCTCATTGAAGCTTGAGTGTGATGCGTTAAATGATAATTGCATTATGAATGCTAACAAATAATGTCAGATGAAATGCCTCATTATTTTACAGTCATACTCCATATAAGCCTTTGAGAAGCTTGCGTATAAGAGATTTTGCGCAGGCTCAGGTGAGGGCTCGTTATTCTCTCTTCTCATTCTCCAAGTTAGCTTGAGTTGATGGCTAATTTCATGTTCCATCCTGGCATTTAAGTTGCTTTAAGGTGGGCCAGATTTGGCCGAGAAGTGTTGGGATTCAAAACTGATGAGAGCCAAAAATGTTATAGGTGTACAAGGATTTTTATTCCACCAAAGCATAAATTTTGGAACACAGATTCCTTGATTTGTACAGTTTTTTACTGGATCAACTGATTCATGGTTCCTTCTGAGAAAGGTTGATCACCTTTCTTAAGATCCCTACGTTATCAAGCCACTTTTTCTTAACCCAGCCCTCGTGTATAGAAAGAAACAAGGTAATGTTTGACCAACCAAAGAATCAACAGGTCTAAGACTGACCTAGACCAAATGACAGCCAAAAAATAGGCTTAAATAGAGAGGCTTCAAATATATATTTTCTGTCCAAAATGACTATGAGCAAAGCATCCATGCCACATCCAATCATGTTCACAGAATTTTCAGTCACTCCTTTGCAAGTGGATGCAGCATTCCAGTTAATGTCTCTTCTGTACAAATTGCACCAGCTTGGGACCTCGCAGGAAGGTCAAAGCAGACTTCCATGGATTGCCTTCAAGGCTTCGAAAAGATTGGTGAAAAAGAGTGTAGATTCTCAAAGGCATTATAGTAGGCTGCCTCTTTGGGATTCAGTTTGAGAAACCTGCCTCCTTTCCATTTTCATATGGCTGCAGCCAACAATACAAAAATGCAGTAAAGTCTGGAGGTAAAAAGAGACTCCAAAAAGATATGAATCAGTTGATCCCACATGATTTGGAATATTCACACACATCAAGGAGTCTATCCCAAAAGGGGTACCCATCAAAGTTCCGAGAAGAATAAAGCGGGCTGCAAAAAAAGACATAAACGGTCCTCTAAACAGAAAATAAGACTGATATCACCACATACTTTGAGCCAATGACTAGGAAAAAGACAAAAGTTTCCTAATTTCAATGTTTCAATTTCTCTTTCTTTCATTCTTATGCACATATCTAGCAGCCTGCAATGCGCCCTTAGCTGTACATGCGTTTGCCATAATAAGTGATCTCATAGACCAAAAGGACCTGTCATAGAGTTAATAAAACCTTTACTTTCCTTGGCCAGATGCCCAAACAGGACCGAAAGTGCCAAGACAGAGTCAGCTGAGCTTGGAAGATTTTTAAGGGTGACACGAAATATTAAAGACAACTTGAGTAATGGTTTTCGTCAAGTGCAAAGATACCTTTGACCTATGTGGAAATTGCAATATCTCTGTTACCAAGGGCACCCACATCCTATTAAGTTGCATTCTTATGAAACTAAGGTACTTTGATTCTGCCTCAACTTGGGAATCAGGTATATTCCCGAACTGGGACTCAAGTTGACCACCTCTAGACTTCTATTTCAGACATCACAATCCGGCACTCTCGACACTGAACTGTCCTCCCCCAATGAATCTTTGCATGAAGTGGGAGTCTCAACACCAGCCTGATCAGACATTCAAGTGCCCCTTGGGCTCTGATAAATAAAAATTGGGTGGCAGAAAGAATCATCGAACACAAGGCAAGGAACAACAGAAGTCCTCTTCGCTGTAAGTTGTTTGCTTGTTATTTCCGTATCCAGGACAACCATGCCCTCTATTCTGCTTTTCTCCATATCAATTTAGCTATTCTTTTGTCTTACTCAGAGCTTACCCATAAACGTGGGAGACTTTGAAGGATCTTTGTCTGCAATAATGAACTCGGGAATTGGAATCTCTGGTTTCTCCAAGCAGATTTCCCTGCTTTGGCATTTTTTCTGTTGATAATAATTCCGTTCCTAAAACCAAGAAAAATAGTCTCTAAGCACAGTAGTATGCTTGATCCTTGTTATCACAACAAGGATGGGGAGGGGCAGAAGCATCCATAAAAGACAATCTTACTTGCTCTACGGTGTGGTTAATGATCCTTAGATACTCCTCCTCCCAGAGCCGCAACCCATGAACATGAACATAATCCTGTAACAAATATTGTATACTGAGAAAATGTACATTAATGTTTATGCCAGCAGAACAAGGCGTGCAACCTGAAAATATTCCATCGATTGGCGTTGTGATTGCAAACAAAGGGAAAGTTTTTGCAATTTTTCTTCAAGCTCTCCAGACTGACCTGCGTATAGTGAATATAAGAGCCATCAGGTGCTTATAACGTGTTAGCCTAATTTTATTTTCCCACAGGGATGCATTTATACATAAGAGGTGCCATGTGCATGCAAAGGCTGATTAAAAAACTCTCCCATACATGGGTTGCTAAATGGCAACTTTGGCATGAATGAAATTTACACTAGGCCTATACCCCAAAGTATACACAGGAAATAGCAGGTTCTTAGCTATAGTGAATGCTTTCTTTATGCCTCCTACTATCTCCTATGCGTGGTTAGAGATATGTGAAGGATCATGGCCACAAATAAGAATATAACTACTTACAAAATTACACGGAAACTAAATGTTACAAGCATGTAGAAACACATTGAGTGATGCAAAGAGATGGACAACCAAACCTTGAGGTCACAAACCTGTAGTAAAGAGAAGTGTTCCATGCAGAGCTGCTGCAATTTCCTTCACAAGTTGTTTGCGTATTCCGTCTTCCAAAAGCTGTCTTGGATCCTATAATGACAAGAATACACTCATAAAGTTGATCGAACTGCATCATCAATTTAAATTTCATAACCTACACAAGGACAAGAAAGGCTTCCTTTTCATATACTACTAGGTGCTTCAAAACTGTTTGTAAGTCATGTTATGAGAAATCTTCATTGATTCAGAGAACTATTAAACTGCCGATGTTCTTAGATTATACTAATCAATCCATGTGGCCAATGGACTTCAAAACTAAATGAAGAGATTAGTGGTACTAGAAGGGAAACCTTTGCTCCTTCTGTTCAACAGCAGAATGAAGATACTTGACCTTGCAAAATTTGGCAAGAAGCATAACAAATTGACATCACATTCTAAGCTGATGCTATTGATACTGCAGTAGGCATGCCATCTGAAGTGTTGTATAAAGAAAAGGAAGATGGAATACCTCTGTGAGATATGCTAGTCAGAATGGATGACTGGTTTGATTAGGGCAGCAGACTTCATGCACCAGAATATGATCAATCATATCTGAAAGACCTCTCATGGCTAAGATTACTTGATTTCTTCAGAATATTAGAAGATGTTAGTTTTGACCGCAAATTCCTTCAGTGCAAGTTTGTGGACCGATTATAGACATAGCTGAACCTCATATGCAGGACACCCTCATTTGTCCTCGTATGAAGCAGCTTCCAGGTTTTGAAGATTAGAGCATGGCCTGCGGACTAGATTAAAGCTTGTACAGCTACAAGGTGATAGAACAGATTTTTAATGTATTCTTCCACAATCTTATTGCCTCTATTTGCAGATATCAAGTTGAATGGAGTCAAAATCAGTCACTGTGATTTTTACAGTGATATCAGTCAATCACAGCAGGTGTCGATGACTTGTATCAGACAGGCTTCTGTTAGTCATCCTTCAAAGCATGAATCAGGCTTCAAAGATGAGCCCTATGATAGCAGACATAGCAAGAATAATCAAAGCAGGATAGCCATACATAAGCATATGCAAATTACCAATTAGAAAATATATATCGGCATACCAGCTCTATTGCTCCAATAAATCTCCTTTTCATGGCCATGATACCCTGATGTACAAATAGAAAAATTAGAATGAATGCATGACAATTCTTGTAGACAGTCAATACTTTTAATAATTTAAAAGCCCAAAGTATATTCTTATCTGGCAGCATAGCTAATCTAAAACCAGCAGATAACCCATAACAATGACATCTAGAGAAGATAGCATAAGACCAAAATTATATTCCTCAGAAGACAACACCAAATATGAAAACTCCTATACAAGATAGATGTGAGCCACATTTAGAAAAATACACTTCTCATTTTCTGTAAGTGCATTAATCTGGGGCCTTCTACTTTAAATTTTATGGCCTACACAGCACGTACAAGTTTAGTCGTCTCCCGGTACAGAACAGCTATTTACTTGTGGTTTCTCTTTCTCTTTCTTAGTACTTGAGGACATTTTCCAATGTGACTTTTATAGTCCGCCCAGAAACATCTTCATCAAATTGGCCTCAAACATTTTCTTTGGTCCATTAGACCAAATTTCGACATGTCCCATCAGGCATCTCCATTTGCTGCCCTGCCATCCTATCCAACAATGTACGTGCCACCACATTTTTCCAATGTTCTGTATAGAGTACACTCTTCCTGACTCCATATGGTTTCATCCAGGAGCTCATTGTTGAATAGAATAATGGGGTGGGCAGCAAATGCACGTGAAAATTCCTATAGAAGATAAACATGCAAGTGTACAGCATGCTTTGGACAAAAGCAACAGTGGCAACGAGAGAGGGAGAACGTCTCAATAATACATAATATTATGAAAAGAGAGTTATATAGTCTCACATAGAAAAGCATTCCCATGTGCCAAAACCTCACAACATTGATGTGTAATCTCACCAGTGGTATAGACATTTAACTTCAAAACTACATAACTTTAGCAACTTCACATTACTTTCAAACAACAAAGCCACACTTGTGATTATTGACAGTGGATTAATTTGGGTCCCTCTAGACCAATGATGATACCATCATTGCTCTAGACCATTGACTTACATACCAAAACACATTACCACATATACTTCAACAATGATTAGTTATGTTAAGAAAAGGGATGGCACTACAGATTCCCTGAACATAGAGTTTAAGGATGGCCAACAGAGTTCAACATTCAAGTTTAATGACCAGAGTTCTTTGCAGCCTTTCAGACATTAAAATAACAACCCTCAACATAGAAAAGTTAGTATGACTAACCTGGGTAAATACTGCAACACGTTGAGTTGCTTTTGCAAGTGCATAGCGAATGTCCAACTGGGACAAAACTACGAATTAAAACATATAAAATTCAAATAAATGTACTCATGCACAGAAGTCGTATGATACCTGTGCATAATCACGAAGATTATCCTTCTCAATACGACCTGGTATTTCCTTGAGTTGTTTTGTTTGCATCACAATTACATCATTAAGAATCGAAAACATGCTTACCTGTATGGAGATACTAAAATATTAAGAAAAAGAATATTGCCTGCAAGTGCCAGAATATATTCTATACCACCCTTGTCCCATATATATCCTTGACCTAGGTGACACCTGTTCTAAGACTCCAACCTGTATTATCAGGATTATTCAATACCGTGAATAGATTACTTTTGTTTATTATGTTTTAGAATGGTTTCTATTCACTGCTAGCTGTACTGGATTAAACATGTATCACCATGCTCTCACAAACCAAATGCTGACATTACGTAAGGAACTGGTAGAAGTAAAGAGAGACGGGAAGTACATAGCTAATTCCAGTAAACACTGAGTTGACACCTTAAAAGGAAGTTGATTTTCAAACTGTTTCTTGGAATCAGATTCTGATCTGAAGGTCTATAAAAACTCATTTCTATCCCCGTATTACGAGCAATTACAGAAGAAAGCCATGATTGCAACTTACAGGTACAATCTCTAACACCGTACGTACATATGAGACCAGCTCGGAAGAATAATATTCAGAAACAGACAAGAGATCTGCACTGCAATCATAATACGAATGTGCCTCATTATTTTCTTGATGGCATACTGAAAGAGTATTAAATTACATTAGACAAGTGCATGCAAAACCGACTTGAGTTGCAAGACAGGGCCAATAGTTTCAGAAACATGATCAACAGCTGTAATTGCAGTTGCAACCATGATTGGCTCCAACCATGCTATGTAACAATTATGCATCAGATCAGCTTTAATTCGTTGCAGAATAATGGAGGCTACAAATTCAGCTTCACAATGATGCAAAAGCAACTCCAACTTTTTCAACCCATAAAAGCTTGATCTTTACACACTCTTTCCAATGTGTTTTGGCATCAATTACCAAATAATGCTATAACACAATCAGGAAATAGAAGAAACCTTTCGCACTGTGAGATGCGCAATAGTGGCAAATCCATTACAGAACGCAACTTTAGAAATAAACACTGTAGCTTGAGAACGGTAAATGGATCGTCTTGAATGCGTGAATGGATTTGATTTGTGAATGTGCTGATTAGACCCCATGCATATGAAGCATCACTTACCTACAATCAATAACAGAACAAATAAAAGGCATGACTGAACAAATAAAATCATTCCCAGGTATCCAAGCGCAAAGAGAACAATTGCCAGAAAGGGAAAAAACAGAGAAAATTATTATATCCACAAAAACAGCCATCCTATGCAACAACGGTTTCTAAGCCTTTTAGGAGCATGAACTCCCCTATGAAACTAACTTCTCAGAGTATCCAGTTAGAAATCAAAATTCGATGATATACTGGCGTGTAATCTGACAGCCAGATTATATTGGGACCACTACTCCGAGCAGTCATTTCAAAAAACTTATTTTAAAGTTGCTAAATAGCATTTGGAGGTAAGATTCTTAATGGCGCAGTTCAGGGTGTCCCCTACTCAGTTGGAAATTGAGCTGGGGCACACTGAACATCTCAGCTATTGTCTTTTTCAACAACCTTACAGCAACTTATGAAGTTTTATTACAAGAAATGTGTACCTTCATTGTTCATGAGCTTGGTCCATCAAGAAGGAAGAATGAAATAATTTCTGTATGTTTTTGGGCCACTTTGACCGTTCCTATTTTTTGGCTCTCCAAAGGAAAAAAACTTCATGATATAGAAGCACTGGCCAACCTCTAAGAAAGTAAAGAGGGCAGCAAAACAGAAACATAAGAAATTCTTCCCGAAGAAGAAAAAACAAGATCGGCTTCAAATATCAGAGCATTTCTTGGAGTCATCTTGGCTTCATAAACCCCATGGGTCGATAGTAAATCTTTCTTTCTTTCTAAACCCTTAGCTTGATTTGGCTTTTCAAGTAGTGTCTTTTTGACATAATTACGCCATTTTGGGGCCACACAGGAGGGCTTGGCTGCCTTTTGTCTCTTCAAAAGCAGTGGCTGATCAAGGTAGTTCAACGTGCTGGTTTGCAATAACAGTTAAGATCGTGGCTTCTCAATACAGAAAATACCTCCAGTCCTATAAAACTTGGCAGCGCCAAATCCAAAACTGACAAAGCAGCAGGTGGACCACCAGCTTATACGTCATGATTTAGGACAGCTTTACGTTTCAAACACTTGGCTAAATCCTTCTACAATTTTGCAAGGAAAACTTTCTAAGTATCTCAGCTGATGATTTTATAATAAGACCAGAATCTTGAGACTGACCTTCCAATAAGGTGATCCTCTACGGGGCAGTTCAGGTGTCTTCTTATCAATTGGAAATTGAGCTGGGGCGTGCTAAACACCGTAGTCGGGAGGATAGAAAAGGCACTTTATGCACTTTGAACATGGGGGAGTTGGAACAACATTTGCTCTTTACCTGCCCTTCCTATTACACCATAAGAGGGAGATATCATCGTCTTTCAGACATCAAACAACCTTACAGCAACTCATGATGTATTATAACCAGAAATGTATATCCTCATTTACTCATGAGCTTGCTCAGAAAAAGAGGAGCATCCTCAAAAATAGAAACAGCAGTCATAGTAGCTCAAAGCAAGCAGAAATTTCTTCATTCTTTTCTTTACTGAATGATAAGGCACAACAGAGTGAAATGATGAACAGCTCCCCAATATAAAGGAGTGACACTAGCAACATCTAAGAAAGTAAAATAGGCAGCAAACCAAATAAATTTCTTTCAGAAGAACAAGAAAAGACAAGATACAGTTCAAAAACACAGCCAAATTCTGATATCAGATCAATCCTAGGAGTCATCCTAGGGATCAACGCAAGTGGATCATCTTCCTAGGAATCTTTCATTGTTTTTTATTGGTGGTTCAGCCATATTTTGTTTTAGCAACTTGGAGGCTTTCATCCTCCTTGGAGGTCCTTAATTATGTATGCTCTTGGTCTCATAGACCGTACGGGTTTCCCGTAAAAGTTATTAATTCTTTCTCTATTTCTGGTAACAAACATGCACTTAACCTGTACCAACTACCCAAAAGGTTTCAAGAAGAATAAAGCGGGCAGCAAAGAAAATACATAAACAATCCTTTATAAGAAAAAAACAAGACAAACATTGCCTCATACCAGCGGCGAGAAAAAATACAAGAGTTAATTTTCAATATTCAGTTCCGTTTTTCTACTTTTATGCACATATCTAGGTGGCTACAGTGTGGCCCTAGCAGTACATGATCTGATGTAATAATCGATCCCATAAACCCTCTTTCTTGAATAGAGGTTACGAAGAATTCAGAAAAAAATGATCAACAATACACATATCTTTACCTTCTAAGCTAAGCAAATGCTAGTAAACAAAAAGCTCGCCAATATGTTTAAATGCAGTTCCCACAAATCGGCAGTTGCAAAGGTGAAAGTTGTTAGTGCTATCAAATTTGGATAGTATTATTCTCTCATGTTTTGGGTTGGGTTAGATATAGAGGTTTACCCAATGTTTTGAGACACAGGCAGCTGCTCTAGGACACGATGACAGTGAATTGAAATATGCTGATCAGTTATACTGAGGCCTGAAGTAACTGATTAAATTGAGAAATAACTTATTTTCTCATTCTTAGGGACATTGATTGATGTGTTAACAACTCACTGGTCTACAAAACCAACTATACACAATAAATTTGTCCTTCTAGATCTGTCATTTGGTTCTAATATACCATGCTGAAATTACTCGGATGATTAACATGTGTGATTGCGGACAGAGAAAGAGAGGCAATAACTAATGATGTTAATCAAGCAAAAAACTTACCACCGCTATAGTAGCAAGTGTCTTTTCACACACGTTAAGTGTACGAATCATCTCTTGTAGTTGAGCCCTCACCTCATGAAGATATTGCTTTGTCTGCAAACTTGCTTCTATCTAGCATTTCAAGATCCAAATAAGATGGGAATGTGAAAATATATGACAAAACATATCCAAGCTTATTCTTCTTTATAAACCTGGCAACAAACTAATCTGCTTTATCAACCTGATGGAACTGTTCAACCTCTTCCAGAGCCGCAACCATCTGCTGGATTTTCCGTCCTGTGGTAGATAGTTCTGAGCAGTCCAAGGAACCAACCTAAGGACAATTTTCACAACCATATTATAAAGGAAAAGTGGTTCACACAATTGTGCACTGAGCTATGGTCACCTGAGAAGCCATCTGCAAGAACCATTGCTGTAAACTCTCATCTTTGATTTTTTTTGCTAGAATCTGAACAGAAAGAAGAATTGTTACTGACCATTTAATGTACAGTATCTGACATTCAGCATCAATATAATGTGTATTATTGAGAAATGATAACAGATTCCCAAGAAATATTGGACTAAATGTTGCCGTATGTGACCCTGGCATGTATAATGCCTTTCATGCACCTCCCTTCTCCTGTGCCCTGCACTGTGTTTTGGCCTAAATCTGTTCTTTTGATAAACAGGGCAATCCACCGTTGCTACTTTCACCACTAATGAAAGATAATTATTTAAGCTTAGATGCCCCAACAGTTGAACCAAAGAGGGCAATTCTCACTGTAAGCATAAGTTGCCTACATTTAGTGTCCACTCTTGGCACCCTTCTCTATGGTGAGAAGTAGGAAGATATTTGAACTCCAGAACTTAGTTGTTAGTAAAGGACATACTTCATTGATGCATTATACAACTATCTTTGGACAAATTCAAGGAAATGTTGACAATGAAAAACATGCAGACCTTAGAACCTGAAAAAAAATCTGATAATTCTTGCATACACTCGGCAGCTTGAGAACGGCAATGATTCCAGCGTTGCTGCTTTCCACTTAACAGCTCCCCATACAATTGCTTCACCTCAAATTCCAGCTAAATCAAAAAACAAGTTTTTTAGTCGCATATAAAAATAAGGTGCCTATGATTGGGAAAAACCAGGTCTTTAGCAAGGTTACCACGGCTGTGTCCAATAATAAGGTCAGAAGTGTCTCTTCAGCACTCTTCATGGCTCCTAATATTGTGTCTCTGAGCTTCCGATTCGCTGTCTGACAGCAGGGTGCACATAAGGTTTTGCTATAGGAATCCTAACAAAATACAAACAATTTGAAGCTCACAACTCGGTGCAATAGAAGCCAACGGAGGGCCAAGTTGCAGTCACGTAAACATGATAACAGCACTGATACATTGTTCAAAACATAATTCTGGGTCAGCACTCCTTCAGAAAGAAAGCCGGAAAGGTCTGAAACCAGAGCTCCAACCTGATAATTCATTGTCTGCAAATGATTAACCTTTTCCTATGAAAGCATGGATATACATATGGTATAGAAAATGTTTACAAGTACATTATGCTTACCAGCTATCTAGGGATGCCTAAAACAATTCATAAAGGAACATTGCACCCAGCAGCCCGAAAGGAACAACAGCAGTGGGGAGATACAAATGCATTTGTCCTAAATCGCATGCATCTCACACAAGAGAATGCAAGAGTAGAAGCTTAACGTACCTTAGACATGTATTTCTCTGCCAAAGCTCTTGCAACACTTGGAGAGACATAAGATGCAAGGGCACTTTTTGCAGCCTTATACCTGTCCCATGCAACTGAGAGATCCAGTGTAAATCCCATAAAGATTGGAATAACCCAAAGGCCTCTAAAAAACTTGTCCACTATCTCCCGCATTGCATTGATGTCGAACTGCAGCACTTCGGGCGCGTAAAACAGGAGCACCAACAATGAGCCTGCCTGAGCTGCAAGTGCACAACTCCGATGCTCAGGATTTGGATAGTGGTTGATTTGGTGGTACAGGTCGTCACTTCTTAGCCGACCAAGAATGGCATTAATGACTGGCCCGGGTAAGGGGAAACGTGCAAATATTTCATCTGGCCTGTTTAACATGATCATTGTTGATGGAACAGGCGGGCGAGAAGGCTGGAGAAATGATGTAACAGATGCAAATTGTGATACTTGTGGTTGTGGATAAGAGCGACACAGACAGCAAATGGAATCAAAGTTTGGAACATTTGAGGAGCCTCGACATCGGAAATATGATACCAACAGATGCTCACGAAGGGTTCCATTCAGCCGGTGTTCTAGCATCATAAGTAAGACACCATGCAATGTCATTGCCTCTGTCAGCAACTGGCAAGCTTCTTCATCATGCAAAATGCTCTCAACGGTATTATATACTCCCTCCTGTGAAGGATAGAACAAACTCATAAACGTCCAAACTTTTTAAGAGATCACTAACAGCAATTCATGTTCAACGTACCAACAATTCTTCCAAATAGCGTATGAGATCCTTGTAATATTTAACAATGCCATCAAAAAGAAGAAAGAAACGCTCCAATAAGGGCATGTAGTTTTCTCGAAAATCATCATCTAGTGCTACTAAATCGGGGCTTGCTTCAATATTGTTTTCATATACTTCTGGCGACTTAAAGTACCTGAAAGACGTCAGTCCATTTAGGCCCATTGACAAAGATATATATTAGGGAACAAATGGCATTCATTAAGGTTGGTTTCTGAAAAGCTAATATGCCTAAGGCAGACATCACCAAGAGTATAATTTAGCTCAGTTCATACTAAGAAAATAGTATATCAAATTTCCTGCAGTTGAATAATTTAGTTCTCAACTCCCCAATTTCAGAGTTTTAAATTAATGGATAGTATATGAGCAAGAAGAAAAATGGTGCAATTGGACAATCCTCTCCATCATATTTCATGCACATTTTACATAGCTGGGATTGTACTTGAAACCGAATAGAAGAGGTGCATAAATGGAGCCTGATGGGTCTTGAAACTCTGGAGGAACGCGATCCGACAGACGCTGCAGCTCAGCTAGTAGCGCCTGGGCGCGGCTGACCAGGGGTAACAGCTCCATAGCTGTAGCAAGGCTGATTACGGTCGAAAAGGTCTTCCGTTATCACCCACTAAGGTAACCGTTATCAGCCAACTTTGGGATGGAATGAGAAGTATTCAACCTATTGATGGGAAAGGAAAAATTCCATCTTTTGCATTTTAGACTAATTGATGAGAACTTGAAGTCATTTTCAACAAAGAAGATTTTTAGTATAAGGAAATCGCCTGCTGGGCGACATTCCACGGCAGGAAAAGTGGCTGACGCCCGCCAGAGGCAGAGGTTGCTTTGACTTGATTGCCCTGGAATGTTACCCAGCAGGCGATTCATAACCTGAAGGTCGATTAGGCTACATTCATCCGCCGATCTATGCCACGTGGACGGCAGATTGATTGCTTGCCGAATACAGAGTAGCATCACAGCAAATAACAGGATGTAGACCAAGAATTTCGGAATGTGATCAACAAACGCGACAAAAGACATCCACAAATAGAATTGTTGCCACATGTCGCAAGCAGATTGGTTGATAGATCTAAATGTAGTCTAACCGTCCTTTACGTATACAAGAATGTTTTTTCACCAGAAACTCTGGTGTGTCAACGTTGCCTCCGCCTTCACCAGAAATTCTGGTATGGAAATGATGTCCACGTCATTAGGCGGAGGTAGCGTTGACACACCAGAGTTTCTGGCAAAGAAACATTCTTGAAACCTGAATGGTGAGATAACTAAGGGTAAAGTTGACAGAAAGTTGCTAAGGGAATGGGAACACGAGGTAAACAGTAGAAAGATTGGCTAAAACAACAAGAGCCTTGGGTAAAAAAGATAAGGAAGGAAGGAAGGAAGAAAGTATATTTTAACGTCCACGGAGGCCAAAGGCCTATGAGACGGTACATGCTTTTACAGATCACACAGAAAACCCAAATCCAACAACAAAAAACACACAATGCAACTGTACAATGCACCCATACTGCCAGGATGAAAAAAAAAACCCCACGTGGGAGGAAAGAAACATGCCACGTGGTAAGGCATCATTGGCCTAGTGGCCAGAACTTTAATTACTTAACATTTATGTTTGATGAATGCGTAAAGCTATTTCCCAATGTTGAGGGCTCATTTACCTCCCTATTCTTTGGTTCTTTGAGGTGAAAGCATTTCATCATCCATTGTTTTTTATTTTTTATTTTTTTCGAGCAAACCCTTTCCTTCATAGGGCAATAGTAGGGTTTGCGCTTTGGACGGCCGAGATGGATCTGGAGGCCTGGTTGGACGGTTCATATTCCTGGTTGGACAGTTTATATGGTTTGTTCAACTGTGTTAGTCAGCGTTAGATGTTGGGTCCCTGCCGTCGATCAGTGTTAGATTTTCGTTAGTGTGAAATCTCACCGTCTAGTAGGTTGAAAGCATCAATCGTTGGATTTGCCTGCCGACTTGTTTGGATTTGTCGAGTTCCAATGAAACTTGGCGAGCTGAAGCAGGTTGTGATGAAACTAGGATTTTTAAGGAAGCTATGACGGCCCAGAAGTTGCTTTGGAGGTATTGTAATGTTTTATTAAGCAAGAACCATCACCAAAGGAGGCCATAGAATGGTAGGATCTCTTTCGACTATTCCAATTTCCTAATCCTTGCCATTTATCGCCCCTGCTAAAAGAAATATTTCTAGGAAAAACTCCAAAATTGTCCAAAAAAAAGAAATATTGCTAAAATTGTCAAAATGACCCCTCATGTTGGGGGTATTTTTAGGAAAATGATCGTAATTTTTTTATGATGATCCAAATGAAAATGCGTCCTTCAGATGCATTATGAAGGAGGATAGGATCTTTGTAACAAAGTTAAGATCACTTAAAACGGAGCCCGAAACTTTAAGCTATGGGATCCTAAATCCCTTCTAAATCTTTACAACTTTGTGGTGTATTAAAAATGATATAACTTAAAATTTCAGACACCGATTCAGGTAATATTAGCTTTGCTGGAAAATTATCATCTTCTTTTACGATGCATTTGAAGAACACATTCTCATTTGAATTATAACAAAAAAGTTACGACCATTTTCCTAAAAATACCCCCAAAAACTAGGGGCATTTTGGCAATTTTTGCAAAACATAAGGGTATTTTGGAGTTTTTCCCAGTAATTTTTGGGTCTCTCAGGGATCTTTACCACAGATTTTTGCATAGTCGAGCTTGGATCCTTTCATATCAATTGCATTCTACCTTGGGAGATACGCTTCCATATTCTGCTATTGTTTACGATGGTTTCTAGAAGGTTCTGCAGGTACTCTTTGATGGTATGCTAATCTACTTGTTTAGCAGGCTTGCCTAAAGGGAGATGCAACAATTACTGCATTCTTAAAGTGTCCATGTGACTCCACATATCAGCATAAAAAAAACATGGCTTAACCTCACCCATTGGATGACTTATTTTCTTATCGGAGGGTCTTCGAAATTTCAAAAACTCCTGAAATTCATCCTCTACAGTCTCACTAGTCTCGTAAAAATCCATGTAAGTACCCCGGATCCCTTCCTTCAAATTCTCCGTGAACCTAAACTGTTGATCCCCGTCCTCTACCCATTCTTCCTAAATCAAACCAGGGCTAGCACAGAAATTTTTTGAAGTTGTATTTGATCAAAGTTTGATAATCATATATTAAAAGTGTGTTCATTTTGGAGTCCAGGTTTTGGAGTTAGGGTTTTGCATATTCGATATCAACATCGTGTTTTGATCATTTTACAGGAAATGTTGATTGATTTTAGAGATCGAACCTAGGATTATAGATACGACAGCAAATAACGTTTCCCTCATGTGGAACAAGTTTTTGCCACCAATTTGTATTTGAATTGTGTTCCGCTTTTCTTTATTCAGTCATCTTCTTTATTGTTGCATCAGGTGCAAAGAAAAGCCACATGTTTGGGTGTTGAAAACATGTTATGTCTTAAGGCCATTGGAGCAACGTAGACTCATCTGTGGTTATATCCTTGACCATCTTTTTGAGTCTGATAATGCAGTGATTAATGCTCTAGTGTTCGATATGTATTGATCGTGGTAATCTAGAGGAGTCTTGCACAGCTCTGCCATATCCAAACTTGGTGTCTTAGAGTATCATATTTGCCATAAATCTCTAGCCTAGTCAAGATTATCCCACACTGTAATGTTTCAAAAAGATGATAGACAAAGTCATGCTCTCAAGCATTCTGAAAGCTTGATGACAAGGTTTTTCATAAAACATGCTATAAAATATAAAACAATGCCTCTTGTCTTTTACAACAGTGCAAGGATCTGGAATGTGCTACAAGAATACAGTTCTTTATGGCTTCAACTAGATTCAATTTGAATGACTGCAGATTCTTTTTGTCCACTAGTTGTGGACGTTTTGCTTGAAGCAACATAAACGTTTGAAAGACCAAAACCAAGTGCCATGGGTGGTGGTAATACCAACTTTGGAATGAGAGAACCTTAGGAACCTACTAAGCTTGAAGTGTAACAAAAATAGTCATGTTTCCCTTCATTAGTACCTGTTACATGTCACATGTTTGTTTCACTAGTAACAGACCTAAGGGGTTGAAACGAGCTACTGCTCATAAGGTGAAGGCTAAACAACTTATATCTTTGTCGGAGGCACAAAAGTATGCTCTTAAGGAGAAAGATAAGTTGGGATATATTCGTGAAGTTGCTGCTCCAAAACATAAACAAACAGAGGATATTGCATCTAAAGTGTCTAAGCTTACAGTCATTGAGAACTCAAGGGAGGTTCAGTTTATTGCTTGTGAGTATTGTAGATCTATTGGATATTGTAAAACCACATGTAGATCGCTGAAATTTTGCTCAAGATGCCAATTAAAGAGCCATAACGATCAAGAATATAGGGAGAAGATATTATTTGAGAGGGCTAATCCAATATTTGTTGTTATGCAACAAGCACCACCTATTCTTATTCAACCAATGCATGCAGCAGCTCTCATATCATAGGTTCCAATGATGCCACAAGCTCCAATGGTCTAATAGGCTCCAATGGTTCCACACAAATGGTGTTGCCAAAACAGGGATGGCATCCAAGTAAGGCTCATTTGTGCTGCAAGTTATGTGATAAATTTAAGCATGATAGGAAACTGGAATGGGCAACCAATAAGTATCCACCAAGGTAGCAAGTGTTTGAATCAGTTTCTCTTCCTAATAATAATTTTTGCATTCAAGACGCAAAGTACATTGATAATCCTCAAGCTAAGACTCTTATTGAGGAGCTTAGGAAATAAGAGAGGGCAAAATCAGTAGTGAGTTGTGGATTTGTTGAGGAGGATGACCAATTTCAGCAAGAAGAAGGGATTGAAAAAGTAAATGTAGTTACACGAGCATAAAAGGTAGTCCAAGAATCAAGAGCAGTGCACCAATTAGTGAAGAAGTTTGGGTTGTGCTTGGGGATCTGTCCAAAGAAAAAATATATGATGCCACAACAACAGCTTATATAATGATCCGTATAAGAAGACTAAAGTCAACCTTATGGTATACACTTTTTATTTTATTTTTTGACAAAAATGCAATAAGAGTGACTTGATGTAGCTGGCCTAGAAGGGATACATGGCATACACTGACATAAAATGTGTTGACTTATGTTTGAAACGTCTATGGTGCATCGTGCGTCCATACTTCAAGTGTATATGTAATGAAAAGGCTAACTGCAATGAAAACATGACATGCTTTGACCATGCCATATGGTATGTGCTCAATAACTTGAATGAAGTTTTTCCTAGCGTGTCTGTGGCTGGACATATGGTGGCACTAAAAAACTGTCTAAAAGCCACACTCAAAGAAGGAGAGGCTATATTTGTAGCTTATCTTAAGGTTACGAGAGTACTCATCGGAATGACAATGAAGCTTGGTGAAGATCTCTTGGCCAACCTGAAAATAGAGTATCCCAAAGGTCTCGTGATTGACATATGCGAAAAGATTAAATCAACGGACTTTCTTAAAGGAAAATTGCTAACTATTAGTATTGGCAATAACAAAGGATCAAAAAAAGGCAAATATGTTAAATCCAGTGGATCCAGCATTAGAATTAATGCTCCTCCCAGAGTTACATCTTTGCATTCGTCAATCAAAAATGAAGGATCTGAAAGCATTAATGTGGAACGTTGGTACTCCTGGCAACATTGGACACTCGATTACCAAAGAAGATAACACTAGCTTGCTTCTGGCAGTGGGTAACAGGGCACAACAACTGAAATATAATAAATGAAGTATGTTAATATCTTTATTAAGTAAACATATTGTTTGTGCATGAACGGAATGTTTAACTATTTATAGTTGTATATATTGGTTTGTACTTTTTGTTTTTTAATCGAAGGTTGGAGGGATGTCCAACCCACCCGCCCTTAGCTGCCCCTGCACCCCTTTCAATCCTGCTACTACAGGAGGAGCCCTCGCCAGGCCTCTATACTCACTTCTTCACAGGACCTACTCCAAGGCCAGGGCCTAAGATAATCCCTCCACGTATGACTGCCCCTGCAACACGCGCGGGTACTAGGTGTCCTGAGAGGAAACCCAGTCTCCCACAGCGGGAGGACAACATACTAGCTCCTGGAGAACATAACCTCGAGATCATTCAAAGGGATATGGCCCGAGAGCTCCTGGATATGGCCCGAGATAACCCGTAACCAAAATATGCCAAATCCCTAGTCATAAGTCGCACATGACAACAATCGGGGCCATGTCTGCCTCCACCCTAGAGTATAAGGCGATAAATGAACTAAGGGATCGATGGATGAGTAGGGATTAATTAAAAAAATATAAACCCTTGCTCATCCAACAATGCCAAATGACTCCCAGGGAGAGCCATGAAGATAAATCCAAATGGGTGGAACCCCCGACCTTCTAATGATTTAACCATGACTATATAACATTGCTAAACCTTAGTATTGTGTCCTAGAAACCCCTACAAGCTAAATGTATTGTGACGTCCACAAAAGTATTTCTAACTATGACACTATCTAAAAATTTTCTAATACATGGCACTAATAAAAAGACGCTAAAACTCAAACTTCAAAACAATGGCTCACAAAATAGCACATCGTGAATCTAATCCTAAGCTTAAAAATAAGTCAAACACACAAATAATAATCATACGAAAAAAAATCAAATAACCCAACAAAAGCCCGCATGAAAGGAAATTATATCACTATAAAACCTATAGGAGGAAAGCCTGACAATGACAAGGCCAAATTGACGACAATGCAAAATAAGGCACAGGCTTCCAAAAGGAAGTAGAATAAAATAGAAGCTTCCAGAAGCGAAGCAAGGAAGAGAGTCACGAGGCCTACATCCGGAAGAGGTTTGTACTTTTAATTCCAAGTGGAGCAATAAATATATAAATGGTGTTTTATAAGATATGGAATACTCTTTGGCTTGTTGCCTATCCTAATCCAGAGTTCTGGAAGATGCATCTCAGTTGATTTGCATCTACACCACTATCTTCAAGAACCAGTAGATAGTAACTCGGGAAATACTAACATATAAAGCCTAATGATGTGTATGTCGCAGATATCTAAATGTATTGAGAAGGATGTACTGGGCAGATCACACCCTCAGGAAGAGTGGAACTAAATAGAAGAAAAAAAAAATTGCATTGTAGTTTTTTATCCAAAATATTGGATAAGGTATGCCTGCCTAGGATTTTCCATAACGCCATGACTAAGGTATTGGCTAGTACAGGGGAACATATACTGGAGGACATCATGTTCTCATGAAAATATACAAAGAACCTAAGGGATATTTTTTATAAGCCATTTTATGTTTTTGCATGGGATGCTATAGACATATGCCCATGCTCTATCCCCCAGCTACACAAGTTTGTAGACCCTGACATAAGGCATATTTGCACCACTAATATTAAGGTAGTGCAGAATAAGCACTTGAGAAACATGCTCCAAAGGGGTCTTAACCATATCCCCAACAAATGTCTAAAGTTAGATTTGTTTAAGCATATGTTAGAAGACTACATATACGAGCTCAATAGGTTTACATTTCCAAACATAAATGAGCTGGACAAGCTGAGGGTTAAAGTGTTAGTTTTTCGGAATGCTTGAAGGCTGATTAAAAAGGCCTGTAAAAATGATCATACTAGAAATTCCCTTTGAATGATATCAAAGTAATCCAAAGCATAGTGTGGTTGTGTAAGTACTTTTATGTAGCAGGGGTTGACAAGGCTACTAACAACTCAACCTTCATTTGTCCTAAATATGCGCGAAAACTGGCCAGTAATAGGCTACAAAGCAAAGACTTTAGAGAAATCAATATTGACCAAGTTGCCATTATTTGGGAAGGGGTGAGGATAATGTTACCCTAGTTTGGGTGATCCCGGAGGTGTTTTTCCCGGCCTCCGGGATCACCCCCAATTCTC
>JAANSK020254053.1:0-12963 GCA_011763485.2 Isoetes engelmannii
CCAACGCGATCTGATTGCAAGGAACACAACAAGACAAGTTAAAACTCTAATTTCAAATGAAATGAATGGATAAAAATGGTAACAAATACCTTCAGATCTTCCTTAGAGAGATTATACGGTTTTGGGATGTTGGCCCAATCGCCTCCTGCTTTTTTCGAACACATATATAACGAATTATTATTTTTCATTGTTCTCACAACGTATTGTAGGCAAGTTCAAGCCTTGAGCAATCTATTGCATGATAATCAACAACAATTACATTGTAACCGTCAAATGGGTATTTGTTACGTATAATATTTGTATGAGATTGTTGTCAAAAACTTCAAGTTCTAATCTTAATCATAAGTTGAATGGATGGAAGACCAACAGATAATAAGTTTTGGATTTCTAAAAATTGTCCTTTCATCGGCAAAAATTCCCCAAGCAACGCCTCAAGTTGCATGTATTGCAGCTGAGTTTTCCTATCCCATCAATAAATATATTTCCCTTGTGAACATGGCATGGACTTGCTGCCATTCTACCCAGGCTTTGAATCAGCCGTTTGCTTTATCCACAATGTTGTATTCCACAAAGACCTTTTTATCTTGAATATTATAGTCTTCAGACTTCAGTGGGAAATCAACAACAGTTTCTTGCACTAATGCTATCTTCTAATTATGTGGGAACATTTTACAACCAAATGTCAAAAGGTACCTTATTTAAGCATGCCAAAAAACTACAGACCGAACCGAAATCTACATTTCCATTGTCATGCCGTGTTCATGTCTGAAAAGAACGGTTAACTTCAGATTTTGCCCTTTCCAAGGTGATAATCCAAAGTTCCTTGTTCTAAATTAAGTTTACAAGAAGTTTATCACGGCAACCAAGGCCGCCGCAAACATTTTTCTTCCACAAGAGGTCATTACAGGTTTTCCACAAGGGGTCAATACAGAGGAATGTTTTGACATTCAAGGTTGGCAAACATTTCCCTCTATAAACTCACTCACTAGTTTCAAATGTGCATGGATACGATTCTAGATATTTCCCTCTTTAAACTCAACAAACTCACTTACTGGTTTCAAATATTTATGCTCCAAACTGGGGAGCCAAATATTTATGCTCCAAACTGGGGAGGTGATACGGTTCTAGATAAATGTCAGGATGATGCTAACAATTTAAGTTTATCTAACTGCATAAGTGGGAAATGTTCTCTTCTTTCTTAGACTTGCATCTTTAGATTAGGTTTACAACTTTTATTACGTTGCAACCTTGCAAATTATTCATTCTTTCAAATTCTTGATATCCAACCTATACGATTGCATATTGAAACCAATTTAAAGAAACTCGGGCAATGTATTTTTGAAATAAAACAAACGAAGGGCGATGATATCGGTGGTTGAGGGGGAGGAGCAGATCCAAATTGTGTGCTACTGATCACGCTGAAGCTTTGGAGCAGAATTGGGGTTCAGATTGAAAAATCCAACACACTAGCTATGCATGGCGTGCTGCAGCACCGGGATGAGAATCTTGGGCTTTTCTATTTGTTGCAAATCTCGCAAGCATTGCTCCGTTGAATCAAAAGCCTCCAGTGTTAACTGAGAAATAGAAAGCTCTTCCGCAAATAATTTTTTGAGAAGCACCCCGCAAATCCGCCATATCTCAGACCTGCATTTCGAAAAACTCGGATTCCAGGCGAAAAAAAATCGGAAGAAAAAAGAAAGAGGCTGCCATAGCCAGACCTGGGCGATTTGGGGCTTCCTCCGGGGCTCCAGATTAAAAGCCCGGAGCTTGCTTGCAAAGTAAGCAAGGCGTACTTCATGATCTGCCAAGATTCGTCCCCTGCGTCAAGATCCAGAGCAAAGTTGGATTCGTATCAAGCAAAAATGGGAGCGTGCCTTTTTAATCAGAGAGAAAGGGCATGTCGTTCTTGCCTTGTTGCTTTGTTGGAATGAATTCAGCGAGCTCTGAAGTAGCAATGCGAGACTCTTTTTATTTTTTTTAATCGCAGACTTTGCTTCGAGGTAATGATTTTCACTAAATTTTCCATCACTGGCCTTCGAAGCTTCAAACCTTGCTTCAAAACTAAGCTTATGATCTTAAGGTCAACACCTAACAATCCCTCTAATATGTGTCTAACAATCCCTCTAATACGTGTCGCCTATCGTCTATGACGTTTTATGGCAAAATATGGCAGGAAGAAAAATTTGATTCTCAATTATATATAGGTATCGATAAGCCCATTGCGGGTCAGAAAGTTCTTTAATCCAATCATTAACAGAAACGAACTCTCTCTACGGCCATGTTGAGCATCATAAATTTATAAATTAACAAATATACAGAACCTTAAAATCCACCTGGCCATAAGAAAGACAAAGTGCTCAAAGGAATCTGCATCCCATATAGCTATAACATATAGCCACCTAGATGACACCTGAGATGTAATCAAAGAAGAACCGGGTCTCATTTGCATCTAAAATAGCGAACTGGACAAACATTAAATGCTGAAAACACAAGGAAAACAAAAGCCTCTCATACTTAATACTCAGGATCAACTTACCACCCCATCATGGAAGAGATCTCAATGTGTTAAAAACGATAGGATCAACCACTCACTGATACATAGGCCAAAGGCAACAAACTTAATGAATGAATATCAATTTGACAGGTTGAATCTTGCATCCACCTGTTCAGTGCTAGAATTAGCCAGGTGCATGTATAGTTGTGACCATGTTGGCACCAAATAATGAATAGGATATAAACCTCTCCTACTTGATTCGCAGCAGAGGAGAAAAAATTGCTATAATGTAAATACCTGCAACATGCAGCATTAAATTCAACCAGTAGGCAGGTCACAAATTGCTTTCCCGCAGGAAATGCAAGAAATGCAGGCAATTCATTTGCTTGCATGGTGTAGTTACATGAATCATCCGGCTTTTACTTACAATTGCCCGGTCTTCACTGTTTTAGAAAAGCGCTTGACGTAAGTGAAGAGAAATCATAGCTCGACCCAGAGGAAGCGTTGGAGGGGCCACCAACTTTACTCGTATTTTGTGCCTTGGGAGCCACATTGGACTGTCCAAGGCCAATAGAAGCAGGTCCATTAGGAAATGAAGGGATCTTTGTCGATGCAACTGGGGGAGCAAAGGCATGTACGCCACTACTGCAGAACATAGCACATAAAAGATGTACAAAATTCAGTAATTTTTTACAAAATTCACAAATTAATAAGAAGGATCATAACCTCCTCCATTTTCTCATACAGCATATATTGTCTTGCACATGGCATAGGCTACGCAAGCAGGACTTCTAACTTTTGAACATAAGGTCATTAGCTACATTGCAGTAAATCATATGTTGTATCAGCCTTAGGAAGACAAGCAGGGCAGGATGTGAAGATGAGTTTGAAGTCCCTCAGACCTTCCTAGAATTTCACAAATCAGTGTCACCATATCTGCAGGTCGAAGAAAAGTATGGGCCTTAGGAAGGCAAGCAAGGCAGGGTGTGAATGAGCTTGAAGTCGCTCGGACATTCCGTTTACCCAATTTCAATTCCAAGCAATGCTAACCAATATCATCTATTAGAGCTATCAATTTACAGATTTAATCGTCACATTATGATGGCATTCAATGATATCAATACACTTAATGCTACTTTCCTAAACTAGACAATTTGCCTGAATATAAAAAATGAAATACCTTGTAGCTGCAGGCCCTTGGGTATAAATACCATGTTGCTGCTGCATGAAGAAGAAAGACAAGAGTGATTATTCTGGTGATTCTGATGTTCCTTAACTATGCTGGCCAAGTGACTCAAACATATTCCAATGTTTTTTGTGATTGAATTCTCTGTCGCATAATAAAAGATTATGGCTCACTAAGCTGAGGTACATAGTCTCAAAACAAATCAATCAGCTTGTAATGTCATGGAAAAAAAAACTCTGTTCCTTTGTCTAGCCACAAACCTCTCTATCTATGCAAACAGCTAAAATTACTAGCGCTTCCATACTAAATTTCCTGTTATGATAAAATTAACTAAACAGGATACATAAAACCAGCACATTTCTCGCAGGAATATATAAAAATTACCAACATTACTATACTGAAAGGGAAGAAATCTTTGTTTAAGCACCACGATTGATGTGGTCCCTCTAAGTGCGAAGCTAGGCTTTCTGAACTTTCAATAGCTATGAAAAAAAAAGGAAATAGCATTATAATAGCAGTATCAATAACTACCTGGAAAAGATAAGGAGCCTGCACATTTGGAATTGCCACAACTGGCACCTGCCCACTTGCTTGGTTTTGTCTACCCAAAGGAGATGCAAACATTGCTTGCTGTTGAGAAATCAAAGCTGCCATATGTGCTTGATGCGCTGCATATGGAGACACCATGTGTGACTGCAATATCCAACCGAGTCATAAGTGGCAAAATTCCTTTGGTACTTTTAGTTCCAATGTCAAGCATTAATTGAACTACGATCAAATTCAAAGGTAATACATTGTCAAAGAGACTAAGAATGTCTTTCTTCACATCAGTAGATGCCTTAGCAGGAATAGATGGATTGGCTGGCATGGTTGTCTTAGTTGTCACTACAGGAGAACCTTTAAAAAGATCTTCTAAGCCAGCAGGAAATGTCCCTGGCATAGCAGTTGTTGGCTCCGATGAGCTAGTCTGAATATTGCCAGACTCAGAACTACCTGCTGTAGCTTCTGCGGCTGAAACAGGAAAAAAATTGCTGCCTTAGTTTCTGCATTTTTTATTTTATAGAGCACTCTAAAATTTACATACTTGCAGAACAAGGTAAATAATGCAATTTTCAGAATACTAAAAGTGCACCTTATCTTACATTGAAAAGCTGCCCATAGATTATCATCAGATGCATCATCTTTATTGGAAGTAGAATTATCAATAGTTAGAAGGTTGAAAAGATCATAGGCCTCAGGCGGTTGAGGACTATTAATTTTGGTTGATTGTTTGGCTGGGACTGGTTTCGAACTGCTCTGCTGAGAAGGAAATCTGGCAGATCCTTCATTGTTTCCCCTCTCGCCCTGTAATGGAAGACAGTAGCATAGCTTATGAGTAGATTTGATTTCTCAAATTAATTAGTATAACTGTAACATACTGCCACCTTTTGAGAAGCATCAGTTTCAGGTGCAGCTGATTCATTTAATCCTCCAGCTTTAGAGTGACTACGCTGAGGATCTGGACCGTGCATTTTTGAATCAGCTTGATTAGAAGAGTCATGATCCTGGCCAGATGCTTTCCGAACATCATCTCTGTTCCGCCCATATTTATCTGTATTGCCATTGCTAGATGCCTCACTGGCATCAGACTCATTATTTCTGTTTCTCACATTCAGACTGTCAGAACTTCTACGAGGTCTGTCAGTGACAAAACGCCGCTCATCCCTTGAACGTAAGGATGATTTTGCACTTCCTGGTATCCATCTCTTAGCTTCATATCTGTTCAAGAATAATAGGAGTTCTAGAGAAATGTGGAAACCACTCCACTAAAATCACTAAGACAAACGGAAATAGCCAAGACATCAATACCATACTTGGCACGGATGAAATTTTCGAGGCCAACCCGGTCATTCTCGCCTGGACGCTTGTAATTAGGGGGTAGCTCTGCTTCCCAGTAAGAATTTGACTTCGAATTCCCCATACCTGCAGCCCAGTTGGATCAAATAAGGATATGCCAATCAGCTGGATCAAGTTTCCAATGACTTAGACTTTCAGAATAACACAATGAGTACCTTGGATGAACTCTACCTGCTCTGGTAACCATGTATCTAAAGTCGCAGAGCGGACCTGATGAATGAAACATAAGAAATATAGATTTGACATAACTAATGCAACACTGAAATTAAATTCTAGAGAACATATTCCATTTTATATTTTGATGATGAAAGAGCATTGTTGCAGACCTTTGAAATGTGGACACCAAGGCTTCGATGAATTCCAGAGCATTGAATGCAAACAAAGATGCCTAAATTCACACTTGCCCATCTCGGTCCTCTGCAAAGGATAAAGGTTATACAGATCTAATCTAAATAGCATTAAATGTGAACAAAGATGCCTAAATTCAGACTCGACCATCTTGGTCCTCTGCAAAGGGATAAAGAATATATAGATCTAATCTGATTAAATAATCCACAGAGATTCTCAGAAATGCCATACTACTTATACCAAGCCATTATAAGCAAGTGGCGACATCGTGCTGGAAAACTTGATGTGCATAAATTGAGTTATATCTACCATTTTAGTTACTTAACAATATGCATATTCGAACAATGTTATAGACCTATTGAATAAGGATTAGCTGTCCCAAACTGGTGATGATATAGTAACATCCAACATTTTCCCAACTAATATATTTATGGTAGTCACGGTGTGATTATTACAACATTTTCTTCACAGAAGAAAATACTTACTTGCCCTTACAATCTGCACATTCTCGGTTTTCTGGAAGTTTCAGCAGACCTTCCAAAATCTGCATGCCACAGGAAGGTACGTTGAAATGAATGACTCGTAAGCAGAGGAATTAAGCATCACTATTAATTTTCTTGCGATCAATGAGTTCAACTGGCCGGATAGGTAAAAGAATATACTCTTTCAGCATGCACTTTCTACATTTATTGAGATTTTCAGCTGCTGTAGTTATTAATATGGCCGACATGGAAAATAAACCTTAACTAATTTATTATGTCATCAATGTGTTTTATAGATGTATCATCAAAAAGCCACATTCTCTGCGCATGCACCGCAGAAACATTTCAATTAGCACCATAGTATAGCCCACTTGGAAAAAACAAATGCATCTTTATACTCTGTGGCAATAAAGAAACCACAATTTGGGCTGTAATTTTCTGTTATAAAACTTCATAGCTGTTGGTTGAACTCATTCATACAAATGTCATCAACAAAGGCATACTTGCCAGAATTGATTAGGAGCTAAAACCATTAAGCATTACTCTACAAATTGATTTTAAAAGCTGAAAGGTAATTCTCATTTTGGGGTAAAACCAATTGCGATGACTCAAATTACAATCCTCTTTTACCAGGCCACTACATATTAAAAACAAACCACACACCTTCTTGTGGCGATCATTCTGCTCGCGGGTAACGGATGCCTTGTCGTTGCCCAGCATGTTGGGAACGACACGTTGGGAACGACTCGAGAATGGAGCAAGATCGTTGAGCCGATGAGATTAAATAGAAGCAGCTCACGATTTGAGGTGCCAAATAAGGTAGATCTGTCAAAAGATGGAAAGGACTCACCGGAGCTGGAAGGAATGGCAATCCGGCAGCCGGCCGCCCATTTCACCTTGTATATGCCGGAATTAGGCTATGAAGCAAACGCGTTCAGGAACAGGAACTTTTGTGAAGCCTGATGCGTCCATTTTGCCAGTCACTATCTTTATCGATTTAAATAATATTTCCCAAATTTATATCATGCACATTTTGTTAGACTCGAAAACGGGGCATAGGTAGGTAGTTTTAAATCTTCCTTTGTGGGTCACTCCTTATGGTTTTTTTTGGATCATTGGATCCAGGTATATTTGCTAGAATCTAAAATCAAGGTGTGGGGTATTTACACCTCACACCCCCGTACACCAAAGCACTCCTTTGTGTCTGTATATACGTACAAAAATATAGAGCACGAATACATGGCCAGGAAGCAAAACAGGAGCGAAGCCGAAGGTAGAAGCAGCGAAACCACAACAGGAGCAAACGCAGAAGCAAAGGTAGAAGCAACGAAGCCATAACTAGCGGAAGCAGAAGCCAGTGTGGCTCTGCACAGAAGCCAGAGGTAGCGAAGGCAGAGGCCAGAGGGCAACTCCTCCAGGCAGCCTGCCTGGAGAGATTGTGCAGGTGGCGATTGTGTAGCAGCGGATTCTAGCTTAATATCCTGCCGATTGTGCAAGCAGCAGATTGTGCGACAGCGGAAGATTGTGCCATGCTCCACCGGATGCTGCTCTGCTCCTACCGCCATGCTCGGGCAACACAATCCCAATAATTCTATAACTGAACCATCTGTTGCCCAACCAAAAAAAAAAAAAAAACTAATAAAAAGGCGCAACAGGAGGTTTGGGCATTTTAGGCTTGGATTAAGTTTCTCGTTAGGAAAGCATGTAGCAGACATAGGAATATTCAAACATATTTGGCTAGCCATTAAATTGGAAGGCTATATTAAAAATATGATTAAAATAAAATGTACATTTATAGGGCATATTTGTTAGGCATTGAATTGGTACATGACAAATTTAGATAATTGTCAACAGTGGTTTAGTTTGTTACAATGTTAATGTTATAAGTGGAGTATATTGTATTTTGTGTTCTCATTGAGTTGTACCTAGTAGTAAAGCATATATTTGCATTTATACATGATATTTATGAGTATGGTAGATGTCACTATTACATGTTTGTCAAATAACAAGCTTGCCATCAATAAAGATCAAACATGTTGAGGGAAAACACATGATTACGATGACGGTACAGACAAAATACGTTCAAGAAATTGTTAATAAAATCTTAAAAATGAAGTTATACAACAACGTTCATAAAATCTTAAAAATGAAGTTGTTCATAAAATCTTAAAAATGAAGTTATACAATAACGTTCAGGCATGATTCATGGTTAATTTATATGAATAGTTCTTAACCATCTTTTTGTAACCTCAAATGGGATATGTGACTCCTAGGCATGATTCATGGTTAATTTATATGAATAGTTCTTAACCTAGGACCTATGGCCCCTGGTATACTTGTAGGGGGCGGTGCTCCTTGAAGGGGGATTGCAAGAACATGCCATGTGCCGCCGTATGTCCTTAGGACGCTGGCTAGTGCTACGACGTCAAAATATACTTCCTTCCTTCCTTCCTTAACCATCTTTTTGTAACCTCAAATGGGATATGTGACTCCTACATAGGAGACTTCGAAAAGCAACAAGATCCATTATTAGAAGTTTCCTTCATTTCCAAGTAAATATATTCATATAAAAATTTGGGTATAATAATTTCGTTTGTCTCTTTGGCTTCTTCCAAAGGATTAACACATTAGATTTTTGAAAGCTGGATAATTTTTTATTTTATTTTTTTTAAGCTGGATAATTTTAGAAGCTAGGTAATAACACTCTTTGAAAGCAGGCTTAAGCTTTTTGAATAGAATGGAACATGGTGCATTGAGAAACACCTTTGGTTGTACTCCATGTGTTCTTTGATTTGATGCCAAACAATGGCAAAATATCATTGCACGTTAGCATTCTACTCTATGCCTGTGAAGAATTTAGCAGATGCAACTTACTATAATTTTTGCTATTTTAGCTTTTGTGCATTCAGGAAGAACCAGATTATGACAAAATCTTTTATGTTATGACTGCATGCATCATGACAAAATCTATTATGTTATGACTGCATGCATCAGACTTTTATAGATGTCCACAAGAGTGGTAAATATTGCAGTCATCAGTCAATCATGCAATAAAGAGCATGAACTATCGCATTGTCAAGACGACTAGCACCAGCCTATTCATGTAAAAGAGAATCAAGTTTACCCACTATAGTTAAGATGGACAAAACTATCCCATATTTGGTGTTGCATGACCAAGATGATGAGCAAAGAAACTGGTGTACGCAATGGTTTTGCTACATGTCATCAGCCTACAAAAACCTCATCTCAACAAGCAGGTAGTGGATTTAAGAAGAGAATACCGTGGTGCCTAATTTTAGGATTTGTATTTGCATCTCATGACAAGTTGTTTAAGTTACTTTTGAATGGGAGCACATATTAGACATGGTTGGTCACACTCGTAATGTTTATAGTGTGGCAGCACATACATGTGAAGGGATTGCTTCTAGAAGCGAGGATGGGACTGCAAAGATTTGGAGGGATGCCATGCGTTTTCAGACCCTTGAGCATCCTAGAGTTGTATCTGATTTGAAGTACCTGATTTGAAGTACGACAATGCCATAACTTTCTTAGATCTCCTTGACTGGAAAAATATGACATGTGTACTTCCAAATTCCACATCGGGTAGAGTTCCAATCATGATGTTTATCTTTTCACTGAGCAGCATAATGAAATATGCAAATTCCTGTTACCTTTTCAAAACCGAACAGCATAATGAAACATGCAAATTTCTAACAAAAGATATTATTGCATAGGGAAAAACGATTTAGACCACTAATTTTGAATGGTATTATGTAACCACCATATTCTCTAGGTTATATAAAACAACCTTGTTATCATTCAAACAATTGCAGTGCTTACCAAACCGACCTTATATCCTTGAGCCTGCTTGATAACTCCCAAGCCTCCTTCATTACGCTTGACTTTGTGCTGTGAAGGTTAACATAGGGTCAACAATGTTGGAGTTCAGTATAAGTAAATGTTCGAAGTACCTATAATTCGTGTGGGCTCCAGCATTATTCCAATCTCCCTGATTAAAAAAAAATTTAATGTATATAAACATAATTGAACAGACTGGGGCACAATAATTTGCAGGAGGAAACTTACCTCTATTGTTTTTCGATTCAGTGAAAGCACACTACACTTGCTAGTTTTGTGATTCTTTGTGCATTGTTTCGGATTTTGTCTAATTAGCAATGTGTAAGAAACGTAAGAGTATACATCCAGTCAGTTCTAGGACCCCATTCCTAATCCTGTTATGCAACAACCCAGCCACTCCAAGCTTACGTGTTCCAGCATCAAGTAGTCGTTAGAAGCTGGCCTTGCCCCAAGCTTTGCAGAAAAGCACGTTAAGATTGAACACCAAAGATGAAGTAATACCTTAACTTAGCATGATCCAAATGGTATAGAGTTTGTTCTTGTTGACATTATATCAGCATGTAGTACTCCCACATGGACAGGCCAGGTGTGGTCATCAAAAAAGAATCCAGAATTATAAAAGCATGAGAGGCTTTTAGCTGCGTAGACAGAGAGAAGACAGAATCAGAGCAGAATCTGAGCACGAAGGCAACATGCAGGAGTGCAAGCAAAAGCAGCAGCCATTTGAAGATCTGGAGAAATTGATTTGAGGCTATCAGAGAAATCGCCTTTGTAGATACTACCCTGAATCTTACAGTTCTTCATTAGGAGAATTGGGACAGAGCTAGATATAATCACCATAAGGAAATATACGATCATAAGTGTCTTTGACCTGATAAATTCAAAAGCATATCCTGCTCCAATAATGTCTTTAGAAAAACGTGACACAGTTGGTAGAGAAGAGGTTCTGCTTTATTAGCTTATGAGCAAACACTATGGGTACCTTCCAATACCAAAGGCCATGCTTCTTTCTTATCTGCAATACAAAGATACATGGGATGCCCCATGTAGAGTTCTTTATGCTTCACCATGAAAACTTATCTGCAATACAAAGATACATGGGATGCCTGATGTAGAGTTCTTTATGGTTCCATATGCAAACTCTGGTGTTGCAACACCAAATAGGTCCCATGGCCCAATATACAACAAAAATATTACTGTCAACTACATACTACATACATACTACATACTACATTGAATGGCCTTAGATCCAAGTTGTGTCATTAATCTAAGGGGCAATGAGAAAGGTAATATCGCTAAATAGGAAAATGGAGGAACTACGAAGTGAGGATAACGACAAGTTTTTTAATTGAAGCAAAGTCCTTACTTTCTGCAATGGGCTTATATTCACAAACACAATATCCAGAATGAGCATCAAATTTCATAAAGATGACATATATGTTTGCATGAGAAAATAAGAGAAGAATGTCTAAACATGTAGCAGATCTTACCTGCACTGCCCATTCTAAAACTGCCATGTGCGATGAAGCTGCACCTTGGATTCCTAAAATAAACTGCAACCAACTAAGGAATTAACAGGGAGCTAGGTTGAGCATAAGTTCTAGAAAACCAGACTTAGCATTGGACCGCCTTTCTTGCTCCTTTAAAATCGTTTTAGGAAAATAATCTCTGCTGGAAATGGCATGACATAAAAATGTAATGGCTGGAGGTCAAGAACTGCTGATGGTAGAAATTCTTTTACTGACAACACTGATAGTGATGACACAAGTAAAAAACGGACTTCCATAAAAATTCAAGACTTGGGAGCAATGGTCGGAAACAAGATCAATACCGTATTAATTCTCTGCCCTTTCTTCCCATGGTAAATCTTATACCTTTTAAGGCTTTCTTGGCAAACTGATGCCCAAGGAACGGATCAAAACCTTAACGGAAACGAACAAATTTTGTGCATTTTGACTTTTAGTAGCGACCAAAACTGAACACAGGAAATGAAGGGTACCCTAAAAACGAGAAGTAAAACAACGGATACCCTAAAAAAAAAAAAAAAAAAAATTGAAACAGCGGATTTGGTCGATGCTTAAAAGTAGCTGAGAAGATCAAAAGGAAAATGGATAAGCCTCTGGTGCTGGGGCACTTACTCGGTCTTCGAAACATTATCAGGATTACAAGGCATGGGCAACGTTTCTAACAGGCATGGCAGGCTTATTTAAAATGGTTATCGAGAATGAAATCACGCCAGAAGAAGCCATAGCCGGAGCTTGAGAAGAGGGAAAAGACATAACTAGAGCTGGAAAATGGTTATTGCTAAGAGGAAGAAGAACCGGAGGAAGTGAGGAAGGAAAGAACCGGAGGAAGAGAGGCAAAGGTTACGAATAAACGGAGGCGTCGTTCTCCAATCGTCCCCATTCCTCTTATTTTTCTCCACCGTTCACTAGTTTAGATCAAGATCCAATGGTGTAAAATATGGCCATGTCAATTCTTAAGACACGTGGATAGGCTAGGCTTTGAGATAATGTGTCACCCCAGGTTAGGCTGTTGCGCTAAAAATCCTATTTAGATGTGTAGGCGCAGGCAAAAGATCTGGTAAAAAAACATGGCCCAGGGTTTTAATGTAAAATCCGTTAAGTCTGTATATGATTGAGGCTAACATTTACAGGTAAACTTGTTGGCTAGCCTAATTTCTAATTTCGAGCCCTGCT
>JAANSK020254064.1:0-12962 GCA_011763485.2 Isoetes engelmannii
AAGAAGCCAATTTTGACCCCTTCCGAATAAATTTTACCTAGGCTAATGCCCAAAATTCCAAAAAAAAGGACCCCCTATTGAACATATATGTACGTAAATGGGTCAAAAAACCCCCTCCTCGTGCATGCACATAGGTTATACGGAAAAAACGGTGAACCCCCCTTGCTGCTGTTCTTATCCAGTCTGAATTGTTCTAGGGAATAAATTACTAATCACATATTTCTTATTAACTATAATGGCTTTAGCTAAACTTGCCTGAAACTAATCCCAAAACCTTCTGTGGCTTAGCTAAACTTTACAAAATTTTCCTCTCATATTTATCCCAAACATTTCTATGGTGTTCGTATGAAAAACAATAAACTATAATTATTATGCATTTTTCCAACTGTTTCATTTATTTTAATCACTTTTTTTGTGAAAACATGCTAAAAAAATGCCAACTAACTAAGGCTAGACCTCAAATTATTCATGGATGATAGAAAAAAAATTACTAAACATATATTTCTTCTTATATAAAATTACTTTAGCTAAATTAATTTCTCATTCGCAAAGTTTCTATGGTTTAGTTTAAACATTATAAATTTTCATTCTCTTATTTTCTAGCGCTTGGCTAAAAGCTCGAAGGTCGCCGCAGGCACAAACAAAATTAAGCTAAAATTATAATTTATTTCCCAACTTTTTTCATTTACTTTAGCCAACTTTTTTTGAAAATATACTAAAAAATTCCCAAATTGCTAAATTTAGCTCTTAATTTATTCCACGAATTGTTCCTTAAATTCAAAAGGCAATATCCTGCAATGAAGATCCGCCAAAGGACATTTGATAAATTAAAGCCATGACATGTATTGAAACTGAAGCAATTTAATTCGTGTAGGTGCATGCATCACACTCGGTTGCAAATGCTTTTAGAAGGTTTTAATAGATTGACAAATGCACATGTGAATCCTTGCAAATGTACATGTGATGATGTACAAAGAAATATAAGACAACTACAGAGTTGTGGCAGTCTATTCTTTGGCACCAGGAAATTCACAAAAAAGGTTGCATAGATGGAGTTTGCACTAATTGTGGTATATCCTAGCTATCTATATGTCCATTAGACTTAGTAAATGAAGGATTTATTAGTTGGGAGTACTAGGATTATGAAGAAGGTGGAATAGATAAGTGAAAAAAGCCAAAGAAAACACTTAAAGTGTTTGTGGAAAGAAACCGAGGTGCAAGCCAATGTTGTTTAGTATGTAAAAATCCGTACGCTTAAAATACATTTTTTAAGGTTTTTTGAAGATTTTTAAAAATTAAAAAAAAAAAAAATCTTTAAGTACATTTTTTCTATGTAGAATGCGTTAAAAATCCTAAAGATCATTTAAAAAAAAAGCCTCTCCGGGGCCTTAGAAAAGGTAAGAAAGCAATTTATGTTACACATTCAAGGAATTGTTGGAAAATCTTCCATCAGGTACTCTTTTGTCGGATGTAGATTTTGCTGAGAATTTTAGTATCCAACTATAAAATTAAGTTCAATCTGCATATTGGATCAGCAAACAGGTTTCTATCTTAGTGCATATTACATACTTTGTAGATCATGTACCAAATGATGTGATGAAGGGTACCCATTATTACATATCTGATGACACGAAGTACGATACTTTGTTTGTTCAGCATGCATTCGTGATGCATTATGAATTTATGCAACAACAGGGTATGGATTCGAATAAGCATTGGGTCTTTTCAGATGGAGCAGCGTCTCAGTTCAAAGCAGCAAGACCTTTTTACTTTGTTGGAAGGTATGCACATGCCACACAGATGCAGATGATATGGAACTTCTTTTGCTCCATCCATGGGAAAGGGGAGCATGATGGAAAAGCTGCCGAATTGAAGAGATGGTTGAGGAATTGACGAAGAGACTACAAGATCTAAAAATAGAACGTGCAACAGATAAAGTAAAGATAGCTAGGGAGAGCTTCTCATTTGTTGCTCCATCACCTAGTGTGAATAGAAAGCCAGTACGAAGATGGTCTTGAGAAGTGGTCGGGGTGAATAGGAAAAAGCTTTAGGCAACAGAGACAATGGAGACATACAAAACATCCATTATGTTCATGCACACAAACCAGAATGCACTACCCAATTGCAGGTACGACGTTTGTCATGCTTTTGTGCAAATTGCCTTGATGCTTAATGGGGTAAATGCATGAACAAAAAATATGTAGATGATTGGGAGCAAAAATTGAACCGAGCAACGTTCTAACCGATGAATTTGAGCAATACAAGCCCAAAAGAATACTTTTCTCCTCCGGGTCAGCCATGTTGAGTGATGCTGTAATAGTAGGTGATACATTTGTTGTGATAGCTCCAAAGGATAATGAAGAGGGTGCACTATTTTGGATGGTACTATGCGCAAAGACTAAATATGTCGTGGAAGAAGACTTTGAGGTGGATGTACAAACATTTTATGCAGGAGAGGAACTTCTTGAAGGTACTTATTTAAAAAGGCACCAAGATAACTATATAGTTCACACTGCTGCAGAAGCTGAAATGATTCCATAATGTTATATTAATGCAATTGACTTGCTCTGAATAAGCATATTTAATAGGTCATGTTGTTGATAAGGAAAACCTTATAGGTGAGATATTTATAAAGTTGCATAAAATAAGACCTTACAGCTGCAGAAGACCTATGCAATTGGAACTATGAAAGCCTGGACATGTATTTACATGGCGTTTCAAAGCAACTAGGCAAACACGAGTGCCTGATAAAAGAAGCAAATATCCAACCCCTAGAAGCACTTTCATGACCCTTTTCTTATCAACTAACGGGTACTGTGTAATATTTTCATTGTTGTCAACAAATTTAGAAATGTATGAAAACCAATTATTCTTTGGTGTACGTAAATCTTTTGAATTCATCATAATAGGTTTTCCATCCATGAGTATACAAGTAAGTGATCTGGCCCATTGCCCTAGAAGAACTATTGAGTACACAAACAACTTCATTACCAAGGTCTATGAAAGACAAAAAAAAAAGAAAGAGTAACCTTAATCCATTATGGCCTTAATCCATCAAGACGAATAGCAATTCTAAAATATTTACATTTTTGTAGCAAATAATGCAAGGGCATTATCACCATATCATAACCAACATGAATAAAACATGCTATATATAGTCGCTATAGTTGTTGCATTTGGGTATTGTCTTGTGCGACAAAGAACTAGGTAAATGATAAACCCCCATAGTGGCTTGGTTTATAGCAATGGAACACTTGTTTTATTTCTTTAACATTTTCAACATTAAAAGCATTAGCCCCGGGGGATTCACCTATATACAATACGGATATGCCATCTGCGTTACTAGGGTAGCAAGAAAACCCTTAGTATACGGTGCAAAAAATCTATAAAAATACCCATTTCAAAAATATACAGGCTTAAAATGCTGCAAAATGTGATAAAAAAACTACCCCTTTCCATATATTTTCGTACGAAATCACTCCAAAATAACCCATATCTTATAACTCAGATGGTTCATATGACATTTCATGGTGAACCCCTCTTGGCATTAGCATGAGCATGTTCAAGTGTGCTTGAGCTTTATCATATTCCTGCATGGCATACAAAGCTCAAACTTTCCTAAAGAGGTCTCTTACATGAATAGCATCATCCTTTAGAGCGTGACAAGCATCTGCAATGGCTCTCACATAATCTTGCAACTTCAACCAGACCTATGTTCTATTAGAAACTGCTTGCATGGCGTAAACGGATGTTGTTGGTCCTCTATTGGATAACTTAATCCCAATGCATGAATAATGGATCATGCATGTTGTATGGTGTGTTTGAAGCAAAAATTGTGTACTCCCTTAGCTAGGAATTGCTTCTCTTGCAATCTCCATATTGGGCCCCTAACCAACATTTTCCATACAACCTTACTGAATCCGAATTAAGGACGCAAGGGTTCGAGGTCGACTTTTATAACAATTATTTTCACCAGCGACGACTCAAAGGCTTTCTGTTGTTGTGACGAACAAAAAACAAATGAACAATGTTTTGTTCAAAGGCCAAACCCCATGTTTTCACCGATGATTTTGCATTATCTGTAATTTGCTGGGCTCAGAAAGTCCCGGATCAATGAAGCATGAATATGGAAGTATGTGTTGAATCAAAATCTAGCATCTCGGTTATTGCATGGGACACAGAAATTTGCTTTGAAGTTTCCTTCTGGCCCAAGCTACTGTTCATTTCTGTATGAATTTTGAATTCTATTCCAGATAAACATTCTTGCATCAAGCGAAAAAAAAACAAAATGCATGTATATTCAGTCTTATATATTTCCTGTCATTTGTCACTATAGAACCTGCAACTAAAAACAAAACTAAAATAGACTACACAATATGAACTAAACATCCTGTGACTTTGTTACTCTATGTTCTGCAATACCAGCATTGTACATTAGGCCATGTAGTAGACAGGGACCAATGTTATGCTATAGCGGAATGAAGAAGCAGAGCTGCAGATTTTGTTATGAAGAAACAGAGCTGCACATTACCATAAGAATAAATTTCTAACTAACTGCAAACATTTACACCACAAGCAAATAATTTCCATAAGGAATCTGCTCTGATACTGCTGAAAACCATCCATTCATAAAAATGTAAGGAACAAGCCAAATACGGGGAAGGAGGGATCCATTGAAAGATCTGAGACAAACTGATGGCTCAAGGGTTTCGCCAACAACAGTAAATTGATTTTGATAAGACGTTTTTCCCTGTAGCTAAAATGACCTCAATTAGAAAAGTGTCTTGGCAATAGGAGCGCAATAGAACCTGGAAATCCATCAAATAGATGTAAAGACAGTGTTTTTGAATGGGTTTTTGGAGGAAGAGATATACATGAGGCAACCAGCAGGCTTTAATCAAGCACAAGTTTCGGTATGTAGATCCAATAGAGCTTTTGACAGTGTGGTACGATCGAATAGATCAATTTCTTCAAAAGCTCAGGTTTTCTAGATGCATATCAGAGTGGAATGTATATGTGAAATGGAATAGGCATAATGTTCTCATGGTTATAGTATATGTGGATGATCTCATCATAATCGATAAGGATATGGAAAGAATCGATGCTACCAAGCAAGCTTTGAAGGTTGAGTAAATCAAGGCATGCTTGGGACTGCAAGTTTACAGAGATAGGAGAGGAAGAACATTAGTAATCTGAATGATATGGTGCTCTGGGGAGTGGCCTTACATGGAACAATCTTTATTGGTTATGATCAAGTGAGAAAACCATCCACTTCGTCTAAAACTTGATACTATTAAAGAGAGAGTTAAAATAAAACTTGACCTTTATCTAAAAATAAATGGCAGAAAAAGGTGTCGTTACCGATAAATAGAAGAACGACTTTGAGAAGTGATATCTCCGCGACCACACCTTAGAATATAACGCTCTTTACCTTTTTAGAAAGCCCTTGAAGTCTGGCTTCCAAATTGGGCTTATTTGTCTGTAAATTCCTTGAGATCTGAGAGATATGCTCAGAAAAGTGCATAGGGGTCTAAGCTGACTACACACCTAGTTCTGCCTCTTTTTATGTTTTTCTTCCAGTTTCCAAAGCCTAATCTTATCTTGTAGTACTTTGCCTATCTTCTTGCTTATCATATCAATAGGAGGAATTCATGTAACACCAGTGGTTGGTGGATAGAAAGAGCGTGTTTTTATCTAGTCATGCAGAATGGGAGCTTAACTTGCAAAGTCATGCAGAATGGGAGCTTAACTTGCAAATTTTCTAGTTGGTCTGGTTGGGTGGTAAATCGAGCATCCAATGATATTTTTCTTTCTACTAACTTGATGTTTTTGCAAGTTTAGACCTTGTTCGTATCATAATGCACCAAGAACACGCAATTCAAAAGTTATGCAGCAGGTTTAGGATAAGGGGATGCGTGAAAAAGGAAACTCGAGCAGCCCTTAATCTTAGTAAGGAAATGTAACCTCAAACTAGGAAAGAAGAACTTGAGATGGAAAAAATCCTACATAAGAATGCAATTGAGTGATTGACGCATATTGTGGTCAGCATGAGACCTAATAAAGCAGTTGGTGCAGTAAGCAGATTCATGCAAGACTTCGGGCTAGATCATTGGAAGCAGTTTAAAGAATCATCGGATAGCTACAAGGCATTGCTACATTGGGTTTGAAGTATGGTCCAGATCTGATTATCCAACAGTAAAATTGATATCATTGTAAATGCTAATTGGGAAGGGGATCAGGAGTTCTACCATAGGTTTCCCTATCATGCCTCATAAGGCAGCAATCACATGGACGAGTTCAAAGCAAACCTCTGTTATTCAAGTGAAGCAAAGTACCTAGACACATCTGCAGTTGTAAGAGAGACAATTTGGGTTAGACAATTCCTAGCAGGAATTGGGTATGATCAAGGCATGGTCCACAGTTGTATACAATGATTATAAGAGCAGCATTGCCCTTACAAGAATCTGATACATCACAGAAAATCCAAGCATATTCCTATCCCATCACCACTTTACCAGAGAAAAAGTTTTGGATGGATCCATCAAGACGAAGTACCTCCCCCAGCGAAGGAATGCCAGCAGACCTACTCATAAAACCTCTGTGTGAGACAGGTTTTTAAGTCCATGGAGACGCTCTTGGATTGGAGTCTTCATATCATCAGAATAGGGGGTGCGTTAAAAATAGTCATTTAAGAATATTCTGCCTGTGATAACAAAGATGTTATTATTCTGTTATGCCATTAATTAATGGCTTTGTTGTAACCATGCTGTCAATATATATAGAAGGGTGACATAGAAAGTAGACACCTGATTCTTTCAATTCTTGGCGCCATAGTTATTGTTTCAGAAATCAACAGCCGAGCCATACGATTATTCTTCTTTAAATGTCACAGCAAAAGAAAGAGATGTTAGATTCAAAATTTATCAGTTTCTACAGTTTCGTATGCTTCCGAGGTGCTCGCCTGCATTTATAATCTTCAATTTGTAACTCTGTCCAGTATTTATAATACAATATAATTGCTTTTTTTTTGTTATAGATGGGACTTGCCATCTTTCAATCAGTTTACAGTGTCAAAGAATCCATAATAAATTATGTTAAAAATAGTTCTATCCCGAGTGATAAGGCTTCACAAATGCACCTTTGACGCAATCATGTTGGTAGCAAATGCTCCTTCAAGTGGGCTACTCCTGTGGCACCCAGATGTCCGCCTTTTAAGTGTGTTGCTGTTCATTCGTTCCGAGCTTTTATTAAAAATTACAAAAGCTATGGGATAAATGTCCAACAGTTAGCTAGGCCTTCCATCACCAGCTTTCAGCACCCATGCAGCACCCCTCGTATAACATAATTCTTTCATTACCTATATCCATGAAAAGAAACTATGACTATTATGATGTTACATATAAAGACAGCAACAAAAAACTCACCTTCTGATAGACAGGTGTTGGAGCTTCCCTTTTAAGTGCAATCTTTGAAGCCTCAATAATGTCCGTACGTCGAAGACCAGCATCAGGACCTTTTAATTTCAGCAATGCAATTACAACATCCCTGTAGATCGGGAGATCAGAACAAAAACGTTATGCAAGCTAGCAAATTTTAATATTTGAATTTACCTAAATGGATCCAGAGAAGGATCTCCCAATTTTGTCAGAACATAACGATTATTATCTATATTTGTCGCAACCTCGCTAACAACAGCTGTCAGTTCTGGCAAAGGAGCAGAAGCACCTTGTCCAGCAGCAACCACTGCCGAATCTACATTTTTCTCTTGGGACTTCCTGATTGCCATTTCCCGCAAAGCCTGGCAAATAAACTGCAAACTATACAAAACATACATGCAAATGATCAACTACCATCACAAGAGTTCTGCTTACAAATCTATAGCTTATGGTACTAATGCTTACGTGCAAACGTTGTGGGCCAAGAATATTTGACGAAGAACTCCCGGTAAGGCAGCTCTAGTTTGCTCTGACATAGTAAACTTAGTTTGTCCTGACATAGTAAATTGAGTTCTTTGAGCTACAGGAGCAGTAAATAGCTCGTTGCCATTCAACTTGCTTCGAGAATCTGTTTCTATCTTCAAAGTTGAAGCTGCACTTCTTATCCCAGCCTCAGCATCCAACCATTTCTGTGCTTGATCCTTGGCAATTGATTGATGACGCTTCATGAATGATTTGTCAATTGATTCAATAAACTCCCAGCCACCAGCAGCTGCCCTTTGCATAGCAAGTGGCAGTAGGATCTCTCTGAGAGTTTCCTTAGGAACCTGAAGGACCTGGAGTTGCTCATGCTGGACAACATGGTTCTTTGAGAACAGGAGCAGTATATAGTCTCGTATAACGGATAGATGCCTAGAATATCGTAAAAAACTTGCAGCCACCCAGCACCCCTGCACAAGCAATGCGTTTTGTTGAAGTACCTCCAATACCTCTTGTTCACTGCAACCTGATGGGACCAGCTTCATTATCCTCTCAAATTGCAAAACATGAACACGACCCTATCAAACATTAAAAAAAGTGTTTATCATATGATAAAGATTCCAGCGCAACATTTTCAATGCACAGTAGACTAAGACCTGTGACAAGACGACATGTAGCCTCTTCTCCAATGGCAATGTATCCAAATAACTAGAAACAAACAAAGGAACTTCAGTCATGACTTGCATCGTAGGAGGAAAGATTTAAAAAAGAAACAGAGGAACTAAAGAAGGAAGAGAAAGGAAAAGAGATGAAGAAGGAAGATTGAAAACATTAATTTTGTCTGTGAGAAGAAGTTCCAATGAGAACCAAATCCACTCCACAAGCATTTAGAAGTAATGGTAGAGGTCCAAACACACCACAAACTAACATCCTCATAAGTGGAGACTAAACCTTTTACCTGACTATGTAACGTAAATTGTTTAGCCTTCAGCAATTTTTATTTCTGAAATTCGTTGAGACCCAATCAAAACAGAAGCAAAAATTGCATACTTACCTTCTTGAAAGTGGCTGCTTGCTAAATCCATCAAGCAAAGAACTTCCTGAAGCAGTTGAATTTTGACGTCCTGGGACCAATGCCTTTACATAATCATTCCTGAGATTTTAATGATAGGAAATTAGACAAACTGCATTGCAACAACCAGGCAAAGCGACCTATAATGATTAGCATACTTACACAGGCAAACCAAAAGAAACCTGCCCATTAATAGTGGATGTCATTTTTAGCTTCATAGATGTTGATATTGGGCTGTCGATACCATAAGGTGTAAAGGATATCCAACGCTACAAAAGAGATCAAAATATGATTTCCAGTAAAAGTTTATGTAAGAAAGAAACTTCATCACCAAAAACTATTAAAAACAGGAGCAAAACCAACCTCAGCTTCCTCCTGCTGCTTAATATGTGCATGAGACTGCAACCTAATCTCCTGTTGTCGCTCAGTTTCCTGCTTTTTGACCTCCACCTGTTCATGTTTACAAAATAAAGTTAGCACTGACACAGTGCAGTAAAACAACCTGCCAACAATCCAAGAGCCACGAGAATAACGAATGCGACTTTTATATGTGCAAACTACTCTCCTGGCTTTCCATATATTAAACCCAGAACCGTGGTACCACAGGACAACATTAAATCAGTACATTCATAGGAATGGTTCTATCTTTTAGTCAAATGGAGCAAAACATAAAATACGAAAGAGCCATACCTTAAAAGCTACAAGCTCAGATTTATTTTCAGAGGGCTTTTCACTCTCCTCTTCCTCGTCCAGCTCTTCATCCTTAACTCTGACCTGTTTATCCTCAACAGCATCTAGGTATTTCATTGAAGGCCGCAGTTGCACTACTGCATGCAGTGGATTCAAGTACAACTGCAAAAATGTAGAATTTATGTACCCATTGTAAGATTCTTCAATCTCAATTCACCTACAACATATGCATAATAAATTCTGCAGTTGTTGACCAAGACAAGTGGCAAATAAAATGACCATGCATAAAATTCATTCAGATTCCTGCCGTCTATTCTAATAGACTGCTTAATGCTCCTGCGACTAGTTGACTTCATATTTGTTTAGTTTACATGGATTTTTCCAAACACATGGAAATCTGTTTATTCTGATATTCCATGTGATAAGCATGAACACTGAGCCTTAAGTATGGAATCTAAAACTTTGCCTGTTCCACAAGTACCTTCAAAAGCACCTTCAAAAGCAATACGATATTCAGAAACTCTTTATAAATGCAATGATTAGATGATAAGTGCAAACAAACTAAACAAATGAGACCTAGTAGCCTCACCTTATCACCGTCCAAGATTCCAATTGCATAACTAGTTGACAAATGTGCTCGAGAAGAAGCTAGTGTCTTCAAAACCGAAAGACATGTATCAAATCAAAATGCCAACCAAATCAAATGTAATCAACTATACAACTTTGAGGAACAAAGTATGGACAACCGTGCATATTCTTTACACCTAAAAAAAAGGTCCCTTCGATTTCAAGGGCATAAACTGCTACACGCATGAAATGTTAAAAGCACTTAAATCCAAACCGATGACCCATCAAATGCAATTTTGCCCCTTCAAAACTACTGAGGATGATTTTCAAACCTGATTATGAATTAGACAATATGCAGATTCCTCAAGTATATCATAGGCAGTTTGTGAACACAAACTGAGCACAACTACTTGGCCTTGTACAAACTAGGCTCCAGTGAAATATAGGAAGATGATATAACATATAGTGGTCATTGCAAATAAAAGTCAAGAAGCTAACTAGTGCATTACCTGTTTTTCAATTTTTAAATGATCAGCTGCATCTTGATCGTAGTTTTCACTGTCAGTCTCAATAACAAGATCAACTTCCAACTTCATATGTTTCGGTTTCACCCGCACCTGCAAGAAAATCCATAGAACATTGAGACATGTTCCTTTCCATGGTAACTGGTCAAAAGTAAAGTTTATTTCAGTTTAGTGAAGACTGGTCAAAAGTAAAGTTCATTTCAGTTTAGTTAAGTTCCTCCAAGGGAAGGTATATTTATGTACTTCGATGAACACTTGGCATAAAACTAACTGCTAATATCGCGAAGTGCTTATAAGCATAATGCCATGTACAGAAGTAGATGGAAGCAATCCAATGGTGTAACAAAATTAGGTTAATCTTAAGATGTCTTACAGTATGTGGATATGCTGATTTTAGTCTTGAGCATAAAAGATAAGCTGAATAAGTCTCTACAATTGCTGGTGTCCACCTTATAAGAGAACATGTCGCATCAGTTCCATCCTTACAATCTAGAGAGCAGCCTAAACTGATGGCTCCACAAATAAATGCTAGATGACCGAGAACTAACTTAGTCTCATTCAATTTTCCAGCGGGCGCCATTATAAATAGGTAATAGAGGGCTAAGAATCACATTCAAAGAGGAAATAGATGAAAACATATTTTGCAGGTGTATGTCATTGTTCTGACTAAAAGAAGTAAACATCAAAACAGAACTGGAGGTCAAACCTCTAAGCATCTTTCTTCAAACCCATAAGGCCGCCAGTGCGGTCTGAGAGGGTATTGTAGCAAGTACAACTGCACAACAGAGTCAACTCTGGTTATTTTACTTAACACGCCAAGCTGTTGGATCGACTAAGACATACCTTTGTATCGGCATCCACACTGGGACAAAGATGAACATCAATTTCCCTCACAACCTTATCCCCCACATTTATATCATCCTCCACTGTAATTGCATCTGGCATAGCCTCATCCACATCAACTGGCTCATCTTTCACCATATGCTCTGGTTTGACTTCAATCTTAATCTCGTGCTGTTCTGTTTTCACACCATTCACTTCAGGTTTGGTTAGCAATTGCAACCCATTTTCATGAATCTCATGCTTAATAGGAAGAACCATTTCGTGCTTAACAGGTGGTAGGGATGCTTCCAATTCATCTTTAACCTTAACAACTGCACCTTTTGAATCATCCTTAATCCTAACAGGGGCCTGAGGTGGTTTATGAGCAGGCGGACCTGAGGAACGAGATTTGAGCTTGGGCTGGAATTTTGGCTTACTGGATTGGACTTGAGGAAGTGGGGCATCGGAATCCAGATCAAGCTGAAACTTTGTAGCTGCAGCTATGAACGGAGAAGCTTCATCCCCCATAGCTGAGGTTGCCGGAGAAGAGGGTTTAAGGTTTATATACTTCTACATACGGAAAGGTAATGTATTCGGATGCTTATAAATAACCGTAGTAGAATAGTTCTCTCGAATACGATGGTCTCTGTAAAAAGTTCCAAAAAGATCATTTTTATGGTTTTCTTTAAAGGTTGGCGGGTTTTAATGCTTTTTGGGTTTTCTTTTTAGTGTGGTTTCCAAAGGTTTATTTTTAGAGACCATGGACGTCACATGATCAGTTTGTTGCGGGTGTCTTTGTTTATTCTGGGTTTCACCTTGCAGGCAAAGAATGGTTTTGGTTTGAACGGGGCTCAACTCCCTGCCCAGTACGTCTGGCAGAAGAGCTATGGGCGCTTACGACGGGTTTTTTTGCTTCGTTCTTCAATGTTCTTCATGTCTGTGCATTTCTGTTCTCCCTTTGAACTCATGTTTAGGATTCCTTCTAAAAAAACCATGGAAAAGATCTGTTGTTGCCACAGATTTCATTCTGGATATGCTTATTGCCGGCTATGCTTCTTTTTGTGTCGCCGGGCGCAGGTGATTGAAAAAAAACGGAGTCATAAATGAACCCAAAGCAACTAGCATATGTCCTGAGAGATGACTAGACTAGCCAGGAAGACCACACACAACGTGAAGACCAACTCAAGACGCTATCCAACCCAAGTCAAACCATACCAGAACATCGAGCCCATGAAGAACATCAGGCATGCAAAACACATCTATGCAACACAGGCCGACAACCCACAAACAAACTTGAGGAAGGACATCAAACATGTCAAAGACACATCCATGCAACACTCAAGCTAACTGACGAAACTAGACCAAATCCAG
>JAANSK020254075.1:0-12959 GCA_011763485.2 Isoetes engelmannii
CGATGACTTGCCATCAGACCCCCTAGACATGCTTAGGCGGCTCAAGCCTATCATTATCCAGGTCAAGGCTTTGAAGGATCTGCTGGAAGTGGACGAGGTATGGTTTGGCAACGGGTTTAACTCTTTATACATTTATGGATTGCTGAATTATTTTAGAATAACTCTAACCCACAAGATTTTATTGTTATGTACTTATTGTTTAAGAAGTACCTATGTATATTTTAATTTCATATTCTAGATATTCTCCTTTTCTTTGTTATTAAGCTCTTGAAATACTCCCACCAATTGAGTTGATGTCGTCATAACAAGTTGGCTGGACTTGTTAGATTGCTTCTTTTATTTGGTTGGATTATCCCTTGGAGGTACTACCTTTATACATGGTCAACAATTATCCTAGTAATGATGCCTTCTTAATGAGGTGATCAAGCTCACAAAGTGATTTTAATGTGTTGGATGTCTGTTAACGATCATGTATAAGTTTAGTTACTCCTGTTCATTTCCTTCCCAATCTTGACACTGAGCTCAACCTTGGGCGATCATTTTACGTAGATTATTTGGAATGCGTCCCAATCCAATTATGGATGTTATCATCTATAAATCAAGCTACTAGACTAGACTCACTGGCCTTAGATCCCGAGCGTGCTAGAAGCTCGTCCAACTGCCGCTTACTTGAAGCAATGAAGTAACATTCTTCCAATGCAATCGAGACTCCGGTCTTCTTGAAGGTGTGGTCCTCCTCGATGTAGAGGTTGATTTTCTTTGTTAGGGGTCTTGCATTGTTGACGGTTTTGATGATGTAGTTGACAACTTGAGGTCGAAGTTCTAGGACGGTAAGTGCTATTGGGTGATGGCCAGTGCTCGATCTTGGTCAACCAAGATCATTGCTTTGATACTTTCTCATGTCCCCTACTTGTATACGATGCTCCCATCATATATAAACCGGAGATCCGCTCCTACTAGCCTTGCTAGCTAACAAGACGCCGTCCACCTGACGTTAGACTCTTGATGGTGAGCAAGAGCCACATGGGAAAAATGGACGTGTCATTCATCCCGTCATCCCTCGGGATCTACCTAGCTGCGGAAGTGCATGAATGTCAGCACAATAATACATCACACAATATAACCACCTCGAAAGCTGGGGTCACCGTAACACGATACATCACCACATAAAACATAAAATAACATCAGTGCTCGACAGATGTGCGCATCTAAAAGAATCGATCCTTTAGATACACATCTGCACATCTAAACCGCATCTATCGTTAGATGCTTCCCCAAATTCAAAAAAAAAATAAAAATAAATTAACCTAGGTTTCCCCTTTAGGTTTTACGTTGCCAGAACAAAAAATTAGCGCCGAATACCAAACCTAAGGCTTCTCTGTCATCGATTTTTCCCCAAAAGTCTCTGTTCTGTGACGATTTTCTCTGAAAGGCCATTGTCTGGTGCCGATTTTATGGAAATCCCTATGTCTACTGCCGATTAAGCCCTGCTGATGTATTTCCGGCCAGCAAGTTTGGAGTAGCAGCAGTTCGGTTGTCAACAAGTAGCAGACTAGCAGTGTTTTTGTCAAATCCTCTTTGTTGGTGGCATAGCTGTCAAAACTGATCCATGGAGTGCGCTGCAGCAGGTGTATATATCTGGTATGTTATTTCATTGAATCCTAAATCCTTTACATTCTTGTGTGATGCCTTTTGCCTTTTCCAGTCATGAACAATTTGGTTATGGCTTACTCAATCCTCTTTTCAGGTTTGAAAATTTTCTGAGCAATTAGTTAGATGGGGATGAAGAAGATGGGGAAAGTGAGGATTGAGAAAAGAAGAGACAAGGATAGTTAGAGACAAAACATAAGCATATATCTTTCTTCTATCTATTTTCTAGAATCCTAGACTTATGCTGTTCTATCTATTATCTAGAATCCTAGCTAGACTTATGCTGTTCTATCTATTTTCTAGAATCCTATGACTTAGGCTGGTTTTGAATCTATGTTTATTATATCTATCTATTTTGTTGTTGAACTTTATATCTTCATTTTACAGTTTCCTATTTCTAAGTGGTGTTCTATTATGTTTTTCTGTTTCTAGACAATTGGTAATATGATAGATGATCAAGGCAATGCTGTTGTAGTAGATTTAGAAGAAAATGTGAATTTCACAGATGCATCTTATGCGCATCTAAAAAGGATAGATGTTTCGATGCTTTCGATGCTTTAGATCTACGCATCTGACGCATCTATCTTTAGATGCATGTCGAGCACTGCATAACATCAACAAGAGGGAAATCCTACCCAAGGCTTAGACTCAGGGATGGACTAACGGCTTGGGTCTCCATAAGTTAATGCAGACAGAATTCATGGCAATGGATTTGGCTGGCACAGAACATGGTCGTTGGGTAGTCCACTCCATTCGCCCCTTCTGTGCATACTTTGTAGATATGTCGATAAGACTTGGGGCTGGACCGTACCCTGCCGGGGGCATAGCCAAAGGGGCTATTTCTGGGTTGCATCTCCCCAGCCTCGATGAGGCAGGAGGAGATCACTTTCCTCCAGAGGATCCACGTTAATGGTAGGTGAGCTAGAGAGCCACTGCTTATATACGACTTCAACCTCATTGAAGGTGGCCTCACCACCTAAGAGGTGTCGAGCGCATACCTTAGTCACACGCAGTGCTTAGGCCTAGCCCAGAACGTTCCCCGGTAGATCAACACACCATAGGGATCAACTATCAATGGACAAGTCCTTTTTATCAGTCGGTCTGGTCCCGCCACCCACAACGCCCGTAGGCTCTTATGCACATGCCACATTAATTACATATTAATGTGGCTAAACTAGAGTCATCGTCTAAGAAGGCTCTGGGTCTCTACCCCCTTCCCAATACACGAGAGGTGTGCACAGAGTAATCCATAAATATCACAATGAACTGAAATACTGAGAAAGATAACCTATCTATTTAAACATACTAGATTAGGTTCATTTGTTACAAGGCTGAGATCTTGGGATCTAGAGGTGCTATAATGCTAAGAAAGGATGCAAACTCAGCTTAATGCCGGTCGGGAAGCTGGCATTGCGTAACCGATCATCTACATATCAGATCCTTGGCTGGCTCCCATTCCCTTGAAGGCATCCATCCAGTTGAGATGTTTAAGGGACGCTGAAATCAAAGGAGAAAGTGCGAAATACAAGCTCCACTGCTCACGAGAGGTCGAAAAGGGTCCGCAACTACCACAATGCCTGTTCATGAGACTGGAATCCAAAAAGGGAAACTTTTTGAATTCCAACCCCTTTTAGACCACAAATCTAAAGCTAGAATTTCGAGTCCAATGGCTAGTTGCTATGTGGCACTAGGGCTTATATTGACATATCCTATAGATATGTGCAATATAATGGGTCTAATGGTTGTACCTCATGGTACAACTCTAACTAGGTCAGGTACATGTCAGACAGTATAATATAGGTATTATATCATATCTTATCCTGGAATGTCACATATGCCATCTGCATTCAAGGGGTAGCAAAAAACTCTCCGTATACGGGTTTTTAAGAAGCCAATTTTGACCCCTTCTGAATAAAATTTACCTAGGTTAGTGCCCAATATCGAGAAAAGGGAACACCTATCGAACATATATGTACGTAAATGGGTAAAACAAAAACCCCCTTCCCGTGCATGCAGATAGGTTATATGTAGAAAACAGTGAAGCCCCTTTGCGCCTCACTCAAGTGGACGTCAATGGAGCCGCTTACTCACGCTGACTAACGAGGCTCCACAAACCAATCTTGGCAGTCTAACAACACATCTCACGACATAAAATAGAATGTATCACTGACCCAAAAAGAATGTAGATGAGAACACTAGCCAAATAAAAGAAAACAAGCTGGTGATTCCAATTTCAGGACAAGAATAAGAATAAAGATAAGATAAGATAAGATAAGATAAGATAAGATAAGATAAGATAAGATAAGATAAGATAAGAATATTTTAACGTCGTGCCACAAAGGCAGCATCCAATTGGACATGCGACGGAGCAATACATAGGGGGACCGAAGTCCTTAAACCGAATGGGGACCGAAGTCCTGGAACAATACAAACAGAAGGACCGAAGTCCCGGAAGAACAAACATCAAGTTTTTATGCTTATATACATGCTTACAGTTTAGTGATATCCTGTATGTGTCTATGAATACCCCAGCCATAGATCCCGAGGCCACTGGTCACGAATGATCGCAGCCCCGCCCCTGTAAACTGCCCATTTCCGTTGTGTTCTCGCTTCCCGCACTTTGCGAAGTTCCTCCCTTCGACAACTCAGCTGGATGAGCGTAAGGTCTTCCTGTACCGAGAAACTGGTATTCCGAAGATGTCTGCCATGTTGGAGCACATGTAATCTGTCTTGTCGCGCCCGAAAGCGGACCAAAATATGGCGTGGCCAGTCTGTCTGCTGAATCCCATCCCTGTATGCTGCCTCTATTCCTGGACATGGGATATGCATAGTGTCTCTGAAAAAGCGCTCTGCCTCCTCTACATCCGATCCAGTGCTGGACTCGGGCAGGCCTACAATCCGCAAATGCAGAGCTCGGTCCTCCGGATTCTCACTAGGCTCTGGACATCCTGTGTGAGGACTTTCTGAATGGGATGTTGGCATGTAGGTCTCTGCCGGCTCTGTCTGTGTAGCAATCTCCGTGTAGGATATCTCTGCTGAGTCTGTCTGTGTGGCAATCTCCGTGCAGGATGGGGCTGCAGTCTGAGCGGCTGCGTCCACAACTTCTTTAACCAGTGGAGCCTGTGAACGCAATATAGAGGAATAGAGCTCCGTCAAATAGGCATACAAGGCAGCTCGATCGATAAGAGCTCGGTCACCTTCGAATTCAACATGCTTCCAAAAACAACTGATGAAACAACCTAGAAATGAGCCAACTTGCAGAAGTCAAAGAACTCAAATGGTCAATTATAACTTATCATATACAATAATGAAGAGTCTTGTACATTATGTGCTTGTCATGTAGTGTCATCTTATGATGTTTTAAGGCTGCTCTTCACCATATTAAGACCGTATCAAGACGTACTCCTTTACCATTTAACAAGGAAACGATGACCCTCATCCATATCCCAACATGGCAACATGCAATAAGTGAAGATACAAATGTCATATTGTCTGCACAAGTGCCTTCATTCTACATTTCTTTAAAGGGGCCTTGTGCTTCTTCTGCTTTCTCATGGCTCCAACAATAATTGACTCCAGAAGACAACGCCGCAAATGGGGATTGTACTCACTCGTGATTGTATTGAAATAGTTGTAGGCATTTTCAATACTATCACATTCTGCTAGAACTATAGCTGCCTGCCTTTATGATTTTCTCTTCCAAACTATAAAGTTGCATGCTAATACATGTCCCTATAATGCTGGTAAATATCATACTATCTGGATTCATTTCCCTTCTTATACTAAGCTTATTCTGCAAATACAGAGTTCCAACTCTGATTGTACAGTCCCCATGCACCCTTGCAAATAAGTGATATGCTACCTCTAAAGTCCTCTACTTCGCAACCATATCAAGAAGGGCGTTCACAATAAAAAGGTCCCCTTTTTATAAGATGGGCATGGATGCTCTATAGGCAGTACATCATTTGTTCATTAAGAATACTAAGAAAAGTGACCTTGTTCAAATTGACTACTTCCCGATGCATTTGCTTAAACAACTTAAATGCTGCTGGCCTATATACTATCTAAAGATATGTTGCAATCATGGTAGTCCATGGAATAACATCCTGCATAGCTAAAGGCATCCTGATTCTAGTGTTCGCAATCTGAGCCCGGTTGGGTTGTGAGTTTGTGCTAAGAGATGCATGGTATATGGTTTGGACAAAGGCATGTCCTTGTCTATTTATAAACCTTAAGAGATACAACATTATACTGTTCTTGTGGATTAATTATACACTACTAGAAAGACGTGCAATGTACATATTTGGGTGCCTTTTGGATTGATTATACACTACTAGAAAGATATGTGCAAGTACATATTTGGGTGCCTTTGTGTCAGGGTTCAAAAAATATTTGAGGTATAACTAGAAAACTTGCTGGTGTATGTTAGAGTGTACTCGGTCTCCTATATACAAGAATTCAAATACACCAAAATTTACTTATAACTTAGTTTTTTCTACCAATTTTTTTCACGGCATGCAAAAAAGACTCAACCACAAATTTGAAGTTCATCTGGTAATCCTCTGAGTCAGACCTCCACTTTTTCGATCCCTACTTTGTGTAATATTTCAAAGAAGGATATTGCTACATGAAGATAATCATTATATGGTCCATGTATTATGGTGCATGACATCCTTTTGGATAATAAACATGTAACGAGAGGGGTATTTTGTTATACATCATACACGGAGTCAGCTAAGTGCAAGATTGGTGCACACAATCTATAAGACAATGGCTCCCATTGAATGAGTGAGATCACTTGAATGCAAAGGTCAAAGTTATAGATAGAGATGTATACATATATACATATCCATTCTAAGGTTATTTTCTTGCGAACTTAAAAGCTTTAATACCATATGCCGCACACACTGAACATATATCTGACAAAGTTTGCTACACGTGGTGCTTTACCAGGATATTAGCATGGAACGCTTTGCTTTACAACCTACAACAGTAACAAATATCGGAAGAGATTTCTGTATGCCATGGCCCAGCCGGACCAACAATAGTTCTCTATGATCGATCTACGTCCAGGTTATTTTCAGCTTAGCAGTTGGTTACTGACAACAATGATATAATATTATTGACAGTTTCAAAGAAAGTAATCTGAAAATGGTAATGCTGCAATCAGGTCCAGGGCAGCAGCATTAGCTCGACGTAGCTCCACAATATGTGGCTCATCTTTCTCAACTTCTTTGATTGATGCAGCTTGACCTTGGCCAAAATAATTAACTACTCTATTGGCTGCTTCTAAACCCGTTACATATGCCTTTTCCTGTCAAGAGATAAAAAAAATATTAAGGGCGGCATGACTATATTAGGAGAAGCATTCGATATGACCTGAGACCAAGATCCGTGGTTGTTCACTATCCAATCCCCTGCCATAAACACATTTGGAAAAGAAGTGGTTCCACGCATTAAGTACTGATAAGAACCTGCATTGACAATTGATTATATACCTAGCCAAGAGTGCTACTACCAACCAATACTACTTGTTTGTTTACCTGGGAAAAAATGTGTCACAGCTTTTCTGCATCTAACAACTACTTTATCTACCACCTGAGCTGTTCCAAACTCAGGAATGCATGTTGTCAGATAACTCATAACCTTTGTTAAGATTTGGTTATCATCCAATACTAGGAGCTGATTTGCATGATACTGTATCAAGCAGATGATTAATAAGATGAGCAAGGGCTCGTTCCATGCATTTGCTTACTTACAAAATCAGCTTCCACAACGGTATATGCCTCATCTCTATATTCATCATGAAGAGCATTAAGGTCGAAAAATGTCCATCCCGTGGACGTGTCAAATCCAAAACAAGCATTGCTTGGTTTTGGAATTCGTACCTAGCATGGTAGGATCATTGGTCAATCATAATAAAATGGCAGTGGCAATTTAATTTACGTTTTACCTTCTTATCAAGCCAGATTCTTACTGCCAATACATCAACAGCCCCAAGGTTCTGGGTGTTTACGAATTCTTCCCTTGTCTGCAGTAGTGGACTGCACAAAAGTATAAAAGCTTTGGTTAAATATTATTAACTGCTGACAAGGAACTTTTAACCCATAGGAAACTCAGAAGCATTGGATAAATAGAACCACTAGCGTGACTAGCTATAATGATAAACTATGGGAGATTGATAGCATTCGCAGGTGCAAAATGGGGCATATAGAAGATTTGATGCTTGCAGACCACCATGCTCATATGGCTTTTGAACATATTCTAGATAATTTGTGCTAATGCTGCACCTATTGCAGGCCACCAGAGCTCTTTCTACATTGCTAAAAATATGATGGATTGCCATTCCACATCAGATTGTTAAAAATATGGATCAAATGCCCAATACTAGTGAATTTAAAGCTCAACCTGCGCAACCTTCCTGGGCATCTATGGCACTGTGGTTATCGGACATCCTCCTAGTCAGTCATGCGTCTGTAAGGACCAGCATTTTCTTCAGTTCGAATGTTTAAGGTGAATCTATGGACATCTAGTTGCTTTCAAGCAAATTACCTGCCTAGTAATGGAAAACTACTACTTTTCTTTGGAATTATTATTTCCAACAGGACTATTATTATAGTAAGCTAAAATATTTCTACTTGGCTATAGACCCCGAGGCCTGGGGATAACTTACCTAGAAGCCACAATTCGTTGCATGCCACTTATTCCTACAGAAAATACAACTGCATCGGCCAAAAATACTTCATCGCCACAAACGACACCTGTTACTTGGCCAGTTTCATCATCCATCACCATGTCTGTCACCCTCTTCCCTGGCAAGTATCGGCATCCTTGATATTGTATTTGCTTTAACCATGGAAGAAATATCTTTTCTCCAACTGTTCCACGACACCAAACTACATCAAAGTCTGGCTGCAAGAAACAATTAACATCTTGAAACACATAGAAAAGTACATAAAGCATTCAACAAGTCAAACTAATGAGCCAATCCCAAACATAAGGCCTGGAATATATGCAAAATACCTGATGTGTTCATCACTCGTGGCATTATAAAAATGTAAAGTGACAACACATTCATTATGCACTAGAATGTCAATCCTACAATAAGTACACGCTTACTTTGTGCCTTTTAATGACACCTTACATATTCATAGAGAGTTCATAAATTCATGTTAGCATGTGCTGAACCTGATGCGCTAGAATAAAATAGTAAAGCATTCCAAGTGTTGCTGCAGCACTGCATTGTTCTCCTGGAGCAAATAGTCCAACCAAAAGCATAGGATTAAAAGCATCCTCATAAACCCTCTCTGAGCACTTGAACTCCCTAAAAAGTTCACGGGCGGTCCCTGCATTAAAAAGAAAGCGCTGCATAAAAGACCGAGCATTTAAAGAATGCATCGTAGCATTGTTTACAATGTGCCAATGGTTGTGTTTGCTTCTCTGTTCATTTTCGTCTGATGATTTATTTCTTTTCCCTAGCCAGATTCTAGCTATTGTTTCTGTTCTTTCTTTATACTTACAATGTATCTTGTCATTTGGTAGCTGGCAACGAGTTACCTAACATTCCCTCTACTTCCATCCATCAAACATATCATGTTTTGCTAGATATGGGTTAGGAACTTACGTTTGTCGTATTTTCTCCAAGCTGCATCACTGTTATCAAAATCAACAACTACAGAAAAGCAGATGGGAACAATTAGTAAAGCTGCATGAGGCTGGGAAGAAGTATTTGAAAATTCGTATCTCACCAGCATACATAAGGCCTAAAGCAGTCAAACGGTCTAGCAAAGGGAGCCTTTTAAACTGTGAAATAGAACACATAAACCAAGCTAGATAAAGATAACATATTCTTCTGTAACTTCCAGAACTTACTTGTGTAAAGACAAATGTCCCAAGAGGAGATGGAAGACGAGGTAGATCTTGGAAGATAGGAGACTCCACCTTATGCACAAAAAATTCATATTCATTGTATGTAGGTCAAATAGGCTTTCTCAACTTATAGACACGAACAAGAGACAAGAGACAAGAACAAGAGGAGTAAGTAGTACATCCTCTGAAGGACATTGAACTTTACTATAGTTATGCTACTGTCCCTAAAAGCGAGTAACGGGCTGCTAGAATGGAGGATCAAAAAATATTGAGTCAACAATGGCACGTAAGAAAGTGAGACCTCTTAGCAAGTGAAAATTCCAAGGCATGAAATGTCTAGAAAGGAATCTAATGATAAACTCCATGTGCTTCCATTTTAAAGTATACCTATCCTAGGTTTTCTTTTCATGCTATTGTGTGTCTACAAAATCAAAAGTAAAGATATCAGATCCTGCCAAGGACTCAAATTTGATGTGATCGAATACTCAGTACAATTTAGTATATGCATTTTTCAAAGCGGCATCTAATTAGACAATGAAATCATAACCTGTATTTCACATTTTCATGACATTCCACACACCTCAAGTCCCTTAGGTGAATATTGAGCCGACCGAGTCCATTCCGTAAAAGGTTGTATTCCAAGCTCATTGACCAGAGCAAATATATTCTTGTAAGGATACCAGAAACCTAGTGGTATTTGTCAATATAAATATCAGATCATTCATGGGATAGTGATAGCTAAGATAAGAACTTTCAACTGATTATTAATGACAAAGATATGAAGTACCCTTCCATAGTTAAGCTCTAAAGGAATGAAAACTTCTATGGATATTGAAAAGAATCATTACACCAATACAGATTCAGAAGCATACTGGCCCTTGATCAGCTTGAATTACTTATAAAATGATTAAGCACGCTACATAAAGAAGGAACTCTTTCTCAGCTTTCAGGCTCATAATTTCATTGAAGTAGTGAATAATTCGAATTTCGGAATGTTAATGGTACAATTCCTTCTCCACTAGATTGCAACTAGCCGATGTACATTTGTACTAACCTACTCTAAAATATCAAATATTTATAAAAGGATTGCCCCTTGCCATGGGAAAAGAGGAGGAAGTTTAAGTAACCTCGGACATACATGACTATATTCATGCCACTAAAATGGAGAGTTCCTCATTTATCCTTGAGTAAAAGGCTCTATAGAGATGAGCTTTTTAAACGAGAATGGCCTCAAGGATAATGTTATCAAATTGCCATGAAGGCATGCGACAAATAGTCAACCTAAGATATTCATTCGACATTACTTATAAGGTAGGTTCTTGATACAAAAAGAGTGAAATTGATGTCTGGAACTCTAGAGCAGGAACCTATTGATTCTTGCTACTCTTCTCCCCAAGAGTCAGATGAAATTGGTTCTCATAGACTGCTTGGATTGGTTACACCATGACATGCTTTATATGAAAAAGCTGAGCACTGGTGACGGAAGGCACGTCCATATGGCTTCCTTTACCTTTTATGGATATACTGAGATAACATGTGCCTATATCATTTAAAAGTTTTAAAAAAAAAAAAATAAAATCTTGCACAAGAATAAGCTTACCATGTATGCCAACCTCCACTGAACGACCAGATTGTGTTTTCCATCCAGCAACTAGCCCTCCAGGCTGTGCTCCAGCTTCAAGAAGTGTAACATCAAATCCCTGCAAAAAAATACTAATTGATATATGGAATCCACGCTTCATATTGAATCACTATAAGGGACCTTTTGCATTTATTTGGATAGAAATACACTTTACATGACGAGCACCAAAAATGTGTTGCATATTGAATCTAACCTGTTTTGAGAGATGATGAGCAGCTCCAAGACCAGCCCATCCAGCTCCAATAACCACTACTTTCTTCTTGTTTTCATGTACTACCTTGTCTTCTATTGACATACGAACTCCCCATTGCATCTTCTGTCTCTTAGACTTTCCAACATCAAGCAACTCCTTCCATTGCGTGTAGCCTCTGGACTCTCTTGACCAATTTCTCCCAATTCCACCAATCTGCCAAGCTAGATTGGTCGAAATTCCTGCCATTAGAACTACACCCTCTCCCTAGATACTTCTGTGGCATGGGAACCAAACATTGCATATCCAACCAACCATATACTTTGTTGCTGCATTTAGTGCTAGGATAATATAGAGCTAAAGATGCACATACTTTTCCCCTTTCCATCATGGAGGGACCCTCAAGACAAAATTCACCTAAGCCACCGTTTCCCTTATTTCTTGAGGATTTGCTCTTAGTAAAAGTAATCAAACCTTTTCTATCATCACTATCTTGTATTTTGTTCCTTTGACAGTAGATAATGTTTGCTAAAATCTTGTATTCATCGAGTTCTAGTGATTTGGAGTGCTCACTATCTTGTATTCAAAAGAAAAGGGGAGCTTGTGCTTTCGCACTGTAGGTTGCCCAAACTTGAGACCAATTCACCCCAGCTTTTCGTCGATCGGTCCTTAAATCTGCAATCAATCAGGTTAAAATATGATGTGAAATATATGTCTGGAAGAGAATTACGATGAAAATCAGGTCAAATCTAAAGAAGATATAACATAACCAAGAGGGCCAAGGAAGAAATCCATTAAGGTTACTAGAACCAGCTTTCCATTTCAAGAGAAACTTTAAAAACTGCTACAGATGAAGTAATGTTTTGTTTCTGCTGCACCAATGGAGTGTTTCTATCCAAGTTCCAGTGGTGAGGGTGGTGGTGGTGAAATTTTAAGGTTGAATGTTGTTCAGTAGGAACGATTGCATCGTCTCCAACTGTCCAATGGCGTGATAACGCAGGGCGCCCCAAATCCACGGAGGGCAACCATGTTGCCTCACGTCTCATAACGCGTAGTTACAAAAGAGATAGACCGTTTGATTGTGAATTCGACGAATGAGAAGAAAAGATGCCTTGAAACCAACACCAAAGCCAAGGTTTGCCCTTCGGGCAGCCAAAAAAAGGATTGTGTACTAATGTTGTGATGAATGACAAGGCTATCTACCTTGGGCTTCTAATATGGGGATAGCCTTTTGATCAAGTGAAGTTTCAACAAAAGGTTTCACGAAGAGGTGACGTGTCGATAGTCAGCATCAAGTTCTTGGCACAAATTAGTGGTCAACTTTGAAAAAGAAATGTTGTCCACCCTCACATGGAGGGATACTTGGAAAATTGCTAGCATAGTATTGTGACGACCATATGGGTATTTTTCACGTATTTTCCTTGTTTTTCGCGTAGGTTCATGACAATTATGGGGTGTTTCATCATCATTCATCCCAAAATCTTCATGCTACGTGCCGAGCTATACAAAATTTAGATAAACAATGTCAAGTTGAGAAGAAGAAGAAGAAGAAGAAGAAGAAGAAGAAGAAGAAGAAGAAGAAGAAGAAGAAGAAGAAGAAGAAGAAGA
>JAANSK020254086.1:0-12958 GCA_011763485.2 Isoetes engelmannii
GAAAGGGAATTTTGCACAAAACAGACCAAAAAGGGCTTGAAAAAAATGTTTCACTTTACAAAATGACCAAAAAAAAAAAAAAAAAAAAAAATCGCGTAAGCGAAGAAGCCAATTCGCTTACGCGAATAAAATTACGCGCAAGCGAAATGTGCAGTTAGCATAAGCGGAGAAGATTCCGCTTCGCGTAAGCGAACCTCAAACTTCGCTTACGCGAAAATGGGTCTGCGTAAGCGGACCTAAGGTTTCGTTTACGCGAAAATTTTCCGGGCTGGATTTTTTTTAGCCGTGTTTTTTGACGTTTTATACTTCAAAAAGTTGTCGTATCATACATAAAATACTTTTGGCATATAATACGTATGAAGTATTGAATCTATCCCTGGGGGGACCGGAATTCTTGTTAGAAACCCTATATATGAGATCATGGATCTCAAGAAGGGAACACGATGGAGAGTCGTTCTGGGAATGATTAGGAACTATGGTATGCAGTAAGGTTGATCCGAGGGATCAACGCGAGTTTGGCATGGAGAGTCCAGGGGACTTGAGGAGTGGGGAACCCAGGGGGTTCACGGTAGCTATAGATTTGGCCTCTTCCATTGGGTTTGTAACACTTCTCCAGCCGATGCCTGCACCGATCAAGGACTAGTAATGGTGCCTAGTGGTTGATTTCATAGTGTAATGTTTCATTGCGTTGTCTAAAAGTGTGGCATCAATCCGAGCCATTGAATCGACATTCTGGGAAGGGACGAGCCCACTATATATGAAATGTTCATTCTTGTAGCCGGTTATCGATGCCTTCTCATAGCAGCGTCTCTTTGATTGCCCATTGCTTCCCTCCCTACCCATATGCCTCTTCCCCAATTGGATTCGTTCTCGTCCGGCTTCATCGCCAAATCCTTTTTGGACATCATCATTACAACAATTGTTGTAGCCGGTATTGTCTTCATGCTCCTTGGGAAGGTACACAATTCTATCTATGTCTTTCTCTATATTTTTACAATTCTATCTGGGGCACATGTTTGTAAGTATGCATGCTCTGCAGAAACATCGTATTGTCGAGTAGATCGATCTTTTTTCCACTTTTTGTGTTGACAATTAGACTAGTTTAATTCTCGGTTAGTATTCTAAATTTATGGCTAATCTGCATATTGCTATGAATTTTTAGCAGGGTTGCCTAAACCGAGGTGCTCCAAACCCTGCAATTCTAGCCTATCCACGTGTCCCGCCACATCATCGATTTTAAATTAGAGCCATCAGATTTCTTATTTTCCAATCTGACGATCATGAAAAATAATCTTTGGAAATTAGATTCCCTCTTCTCCGACCCCATCGAAGATCAAAATGCGATAGTTTTTCTCTAAACACAATTACTTTATTCACTGAAGTCCTATCACGAAAGGAATCAACTGGTGCATTAGGCATTTTGAGGTATGCAGTTCCTGTGAATTCTCAATTTTACGAAAACGTGACTGTAGGTTAACACTAGTCTAGCAGGGAAAATAGTTATGTGAAGCCAAATGACCTCTCTATGATAGTCTGTTAGCCTAATTGATTACGAATTTGGAGCTTCTGATTGTAAGTCTTGACAAATGATTTTGAAAGCGGTAGTTGCAGACTGTGTAGCATGTTATTGGTCCGTACTATACTCTGAACTATGAAATTGTGGCAAGCCATTATGGTTATTCCCATGAATACTGCAACTTGTGAACGAGGATTTTCGAAGACAAATGAAGTGAAAGATAAGAAACAATCAAGAATGTGCAATGCTATATTGGAAGCTCATCTCTTAATTCACTATTGCAGGTAATTCCTATGGACAAGTTGATTTTTGTGAGATATACAAGATATGGTTGAATGAACCGAGAAAAGTGAGGAATAAGTGACATCCATGTATTTCAGTATGTTTTTGGTGGTACATTATGAAATATTGTGTTATTTAATTGTTTTGTTGACGTCTACATTTTATAAAAACTTTAATTCCTATATTGATTTTTATTTTCTAGTTTTACTTGTCAAAAATTTGTTATTAATATTTGACTAAAAGTTGTCAATGCCATTTAAATTACGTCAATTTAGAACTTAAAATTTTAAAAAGTTGTCAATTGACACCCACGAAATTTTAAATTGTGCCATTGGAAAAACCTTGTATCTAATGAATTTTCCACACTGCTCTGAAGTCTACCTTAACATGGTTAAGAGTTCTATCCTTTGGAACAAGCTTGATCCTGCAATTAATACCAGAGGAATTATAATTATTAGGCCAAACGAAAATATCACTCATCTTTGTTTATCCCTTGCTATCATTAAAACTTTTAAAGGTGCTTGGGACAGTATTGTGAACATAATCAAAAGGAAAGTTAGTGGTATCAGTAAAACTTTATCTAAAGATGATAGAGTCATTGTTGCCAATTCCATTCTCGCTACACCCACATCTACTCCCTTATGTGTTAATAGCTGATAAGAAGCCTTATGAGTTAATTGAAAAGTGTGTTAGAAACTTCATTTGTTCAGGCCTTGACTGGAAAGAGCTTGCTCATGATAAGGACCAGCGAGGACTGGGATGTAAATCTATATTCAAGCAAGCTCAAGCTCTTGGAGCAAAGTTCATTTAGAAAGAAATTAATGATTATAAATATCTTGTTATTCAATTTTATTAGATATTGGCTCCGAAAAACAAACCTGTCTGCTTTTTCTCTGTTATTCTCTGTCTAGTTCTGCCTTTCACTATTTTTAAGGCTGCCCCAAACAATTCAAATTTGATGAAAAATTTGTTCCACGCTTGGAATGAAGTTGCCCATACATTTCAAAACAAATCTGTCCACTAAGACAATGGATCATTCTCTTTGTTTTGGTCCACGATTTTTTGGGGAAAAAAAGCTTTTCTTGTCTAGCTGAGGAACATCCAAAAACCTAAAAACCCAAGTGCCATGTCCTTGGGGCAGGATAGTGACTCCAGAATGGCGATTCGACTTTGACGCATCATCCAAAACGTCAAAATGACCTTAGGGGCCAAGTTACATGACCAAATTCTCAAACGAAAGGAACATAGAACCTCACAAGTAGTATTCCCAGGTACCACCTAGGCCAATTGACTACGTGTGTGTTAGACTTCAACTCCTTTGACGATACCTGGCCAAGAGGCAGTCTTCTACCCACGAGACCTGGTCCATAGGGTAATGTTGGTGTTATGAGTCCGATGGAAGAGTCAATTTGCAGTTCCGGGTTGGGGAAGTCGTTCGTCCGTCATCAGGGCCTTCCGAGAATAGTTTTGGGGAAAACTGCCTCCGGGGTGCTCTCAAGAATCTATCTTTTGGCATTGAGATCCTGCCCCTACGTGATGGCATGGCATCAAATCCTGGTCGAATCCGAGGCAAGCAAGGGTAGCAAGGGCTACGAGGTAGAAACCCAAGCGCCATGTCCTTTCGAGCAAGACGACAACTCTAAAATGGTGGTTCGACTTCGACACATCATGCAGAACTTAGAAATTCCCGTAAGAGCCAAGTTACATGCCTAGATATTCAAACAAAAGGAACACAGAGTCTACCCAGGTACCACCTGGGCCAATAGACTACGAGTGTGTTAGACTTCAGCTCCTTTGACGATACCTGGCCAAGGGACAGTCTTCTGCTCATAAGACTTGGTTCATAGGGTAATGTTGGCGTTTTGAGTCCGATGGCAGAAGCAATTTGCAGTTCCAGGTTGGGGAAGTCGCTCGTCCGTCATCAGGGCCTTCCGAGAAGAGTTTTGAGAAAACTACCTCCAGGGTGCTCTCAAGGATACGTCGTTTCGCATAGAGATCCTGCCTCTACGTGAAGGCATGGCATCAAATCCTGGTCGAATTCGATGCAAGCAAGGGCTGCGAGGTAGATACCCCACCGCCATGTCCTCCAGGCAGGACGACAACTCTGGAATAGCAATTCAACTTCCCCATGTCGTTTAGAACATCGAAATTACCTTAGGGGCCAAGGTACATGGCCAAATTCTCAAATGCAGGGAAGACAGAGCCTCATCAAGCAGTATTCTCAAGTACCACCTAGGCCAATTGACTACAAGTGTGTTAGACTTCAGCTCCATTAAGGATACCGGGCCAAGAGGCAGTCTTTTGCCCACGAGACTTGGTCCATAAAGGAATGTTGGCGTTATGAGTTCGATGGCAGAATCAATTTGCAGTTTCGGGTTGGGGATGTTGGTCGTATATCATCAGGGCCTCCCGAGGAGCTTTGAAAAAAACTGCCTCCGGGGTGCTCAGAAGGATCCATCTTTTGGCATTGACATCTTGCCCCTACGTGATCGCATGGCACAAAATCCTGGTTGAATCCGATGCAAGCAAGGGTGCAAGCAAGGGTTGCGAGGTAGATACCCAAGCGCCATGTCCTTCGGGCAGGACGACAAATCCGAAATGGCAATTTAATTTCGCCACGTTGTCCAAAACGTCGAAATTAACTTAGGGGCCAAGTTCCACATCTAGATTCTCAAACGAAGGAAAACAGAGCATCACTAAGTAGTATTCCCAGGTACCACCTAGGCCAAATGACTACGAGTGTGTTAGAATTCAGATCCTTTGATGACACCTGGCCAAGGGGCAGGGCAGTCTTCTGCCCACGAGACTTGGTCCATAGGGTGGTCTTGGCGTTTTGAGTTCGATGGCAGAGTCAATTTGCAGTTTTGGGTTGGGGATGTCGCTCTCCGTCGTCATGGCCTTTCGAGAAGAATTTTGAAAAAAATTGCCTTCTGGGTGCCCTCAAAGATCCGTCTTTTAGAATCGAGATCCTGCCCCTACGTGATGGCATGGCACCAAATCCTAGTCGAATTCGATGCAAGCAAGGGCTACGAGGTAGAAACCCAAGCCCATCGAGCAAGACGGCGGTCGGAATGGCGATTCGACTTTGCACATCGTCCGGAACGTCGAAATTACTTCAGGGGCCAAGTTATACGGCCGAATTCTCAAGGAAAGGAACACAGAGCCTCACCAAGCAATATTCCCAGGTACTACCTAGGCCAATTTACTACGGATGTGTTAGACTTCAGCTCCTTTGACGATACCTGGCCAAGGGGCAATCTTCTGCTCACGGGACTTGATCCATAAGGTAATGTTGGTGTTCTGAGTCGGATGTCAGAGTCAATTTGCAGTTCCTGGTTGGGGAAGTCGCTCGTCCATTGTCAGGGCCTTCCGAGAAGAGTTTTGGGGAAAACTGCCTTCATGGTGCTCTCAAGGATCCGTCTTTTGGCATTAAGATCCTGGCCCTACATGATGCATGGCACCAAATCCTGGTCGAATCCAATGCAAGCAAGGGCTACGAGGTAGAAACCCAAGCGCCATGTCCTCTGGGCAGGATAACGAACTCTGGAATGGCGATTCGACTTTGACACATCGTTCGGAACGTCGTAATTACCTTAGAGGCCAAGTTACACGGCGAGATTCTCAAATAAAGGATCACAGAGCCTCACCAAGCAGTATTCCTATGTACCACTTAGGCCAATTGACCACGAGTGTGCTAGACTTCAGCTCCTTTGAAGATACCTGGCCAAGGGGCAATCTATTGCACACGAGACTTGGTCCATAGCGTAATGTTGGCATTCTGAGTCCGATGGCAGAGTGTCAGGGCTTTCCGAGAAGAGTTTTGGGAATATTGGGCAATTCTACCCAACATTTGGGCCGCTCAATTGAACCTAACCTATTTTCACATTACAAGAATCGCAATTTATATGCCGTTCCTGGTTGTGGACATGCCAGGAAATGCATTTTCTAGCATGTATACTGACATTCCTGTATATTTCCTTCTATCTTTAAAGTTCTGAAGTTAAACAGAGGAAATATGTCACCTTTAAAACAAGGTTCAAACGCCGGGCTTTGTTTAGGTCAAAACGATGAAGCTCTTTATCGAGCTGGATATCAGTCCCGAGGAGATCCCTCTTGCAACCGAGCTCTTTCGGACGTTAAGGTACTCTAGAGTTGTGACTGTTGAAAGAAAAATGGTGTAAATGCTGTACTTAGCATTTGTCCTTGGCGCAGGTTGCTAACGGATCACGTAAAAACTCGTGACATAAAAGGTTTGTTGCATTCTTTAATATTACGTTTGGAAGACGTGTCGGAATTGGGGACTGTTGCCTCTGAAATATCAACAATTTTGAGCAACAACTCGGACTCTGAGACGGTATTTTTTGTTTTCCATATCTTATTTGACTAAAGTGGTTATATACTGAGCTTCAGGCATTATATCTTCTGGTTTGCACTGGTGCAGATCGTTGATGACTTTATGTCTGCGTTTATGGAAGTCATTTTCAATAAAGATTTTGTGGCACGGCAACATGGCATTGTTCCATACATGTCTCTTTTAGTCAGGTGCTTTGTAGCGCATAATTTTTAATGGTTCGCTTTTTTATGCGTCTTCATTATTATAATGCAGTATACTGCTCGTGATCACTACGGTCAGATTGTATTTTTTTTTGGTTCTCTTGACGGGAACAGTTGGATTGAATATATGCAGTATCCATTTTGCTATTAAGTAGGAATATCACCGGGCTATGCTTAAGTTTTGATATCTGGAAGTTGAGACATTTCTGCAGGCTTCCAGATAGTACAAGAGAAAGTATTCGAGATGCACTTGTACCCAAGGTATCAGACGCTTTTTTGAGGCCTTTCCCTTGCTTAATTGCATATTCTTATAAATAGTATATATTTAAATATGAAGGTGCTCAAACATTTAACAATCAAGCGTCCTATGGATGCGAGTCGTTTAGACTTCTTTGCTCACGCAGAAGCTTTTGCAGCTCTTGCAAGCATAGGATTCATCCCTATTTCAGGCAAGGATATCAGAATGTATTACAGGAACATTTTATTTTGCTTTCTGATCTGACCAAGTATAGATTAGCAGGAGCAATTTCAACTATTATAATGTTACTGCAGAAGCCTGAAAACAGATGTGCTGCTATAACAATGCTTGGAAAAACTGTAGAACTCTGTCTGCAGCAGGTGGTTTGGATGATTTTTAGCTTGTTAGTGCAGTCTGCTACATCTTGACAATGAATGCTATTACAGCTGAATGAAGAATGTGACCCAACCCTCCTCAATCAGTTGCGCACTCTCTTAAGAACTGTTACTGATGGCGCTTTTCAGTAAGTTACACTGAACAGCATGAGCATTTGGTTGTCTTGTGTAGTGCATATGAGAATATAAAGAGTCAGGGTGAGACATACAACTTCGATAATTGACTACAGAATTTAATGGGAAATGCAGATATGACATAAATTACATTGAAGAAAGTATGGGTTGGACTCGATCAGTAGAACCAGTTTTGCCACATGACACGAGTTTAGGTTCTATTACACATCCACAGAATGATTCAATAAAGGTGCTTGCTGAATCAGGTTCTACACCCATGAAGAGTATGTACTGCCTCATGGTGAGTATATACTGTCAATATGTTGCTTGCAAATGATTTATGTTGGGATACACATTGTTTTCTTTCAGGGCTATGTGCGGTAGATTCCTACAAAGGCCATAAGACTACAATATTTGCTTTGGCACATGGTATGGATTGTTCCTTTTTTCATGGTATAAGTTACATAAAGTGGTACAGTAGGATATGTCAGTTGTATGGCTGGTAAGAGTAAGATCCGATTGTCATTTATGGGTCGAGGCTGACAGTATCTAAACATGGCTGTATGTGTTGTAGACAGCAAAAGTAACCAACTTGTAAGTGCGGCGAAAGATGGCTCTATTTGCTTTTGGTCGCCTGATGGTCAGGTGTGCTGATTAGCATTTACTATTGTATGTTCTTATCAATTATATAATGTGGCTTAATAATGTTAACTTATGGTGGACTGAACATCGATGAGTGCCTCTGCATTGAATATTTGTCATTGCCATTCATTACTCGCATTCAGCTTGTTTTCTTGCCAAAATGTATCTCCTTGTAAAGACTATTGCACTCAGGCATCTGTAGTTCGATTGCCAAGTTTTCACCTGCATCTACTTAAGATTCTCAGGGTTGATCTTTAACAGATCACTACCATACCATCTACCTAAATTTCAATATATGAAGCATTTTTTTGTCTTGGTGTCATTCTGTGCTTAGTAACATAAGCAAAATCACAAGCATGGTTACATTGCGGTCTTATTAGGTGTATGACATTCTGTTGATTTTATGTAATTCCAGGTTGTAGATAGTCTTAATATGGCTCATCACTATGCCTGTTCCATGGATATTCAGCCTTCCCTGCAAACATTGTTTGTTTGTGGAGTAACAAAGGTCAGCATCTAAAATGCAAAATCTACTTTCCTTTTCAGCAGCTGTCTTAAGTGTTCTTGTCATGATAGGAAGCACCTGTTGCCATCGAAGCAACAACTCGAGTTCCTCCTTGTATTCTACGATATGGAGCAGCAGATTCACCTCGGAAGGAGCAGGCAGTTCTGTCTAAGGAATTTTCAAAGTTAGTGTCCTGCATAAAGGTGACAAACTTATTACATATTCAAGTCGCATATTCTATTGAGTTCTGAATTATTGCTTAATCTTGCGAAGAACATATGAACAGGCTGTTCGTCCTTCAAAAATAGGCCAGTATCATAAAACAAGTTGGGGGGTTTTCTTTTGTCAGCAGCCCATTAGTTTGTTAAGTAGCCGGTTTCCAGAAAATTCTGGAGCATTGAATATAATTAAGACCAATTCATATTGCATAGCTTTTATTGATCTAGGAGTTAATGTGGGGATGGGTGTGAGAAATAAAACGCTCTTAAAGAATTCATTTGCTCTACATTTGCTAATTTATTTTCTACGTATTATGATATATAGCTTTCTCCATTACGTGCAGGCTATGGGACTAGTTGAGCCTGCCTTCATAACAGGAGAAACTATTATGGGCAATAGGTACATGATATACTGCATAAAAGTTTTAATTGTTTTGAGCTTTAGAGCTGAGGAAAGCTATATGCAGTGGTGGGCAAAGAATGGATGAGAGAATATGCTATTATGATATGCATTCAGCCACCTCATTTTCTGCCCTCCGACCCTTGAGACAATATGCAGAACATGAGGTAAGGTATCGGATCCAATGCTTCCTTTGAAATGTTTTGTTGCCATTAAGGAAAGGTAAATGGCAACGCAAGGGAAAACCCAGTATGACGCATATGCAGGATATGCTAAACAACGGAGTTTTGTGCAGGACCTAATAACTTGCTTATCTCTCTTCCCACCAAATCAAAATCTGTTTTTATCTGGCTCAAGAGATTGTACAATTCGTATTTGGGATAGGCGGATGGAACGCTCTATAGGTAATGATCTAAATGGTTTTTGTAAAGAAACGAAGTGGCACCACATTGATTAAGCTTTGCTTTGTAGGTAGCTTTGGGGCAGAGACAAAGACTGGTCGTGTACAAGCTCACGAGTCTATGGTGACATGCATTGATTGTAGTGATTCAAATATGATTTTATCTGTTGGGTTGGATTCTTGTATACATCGCTGGGACTTTCGAGCCTTGGCAAATAAGGTACGCAAGGTATGTAAGCTTTTTAGGCATTGGATCTGTCTGAAAATGCCTCAAATTTCAGGGAGGTAAGCCAGCATCAAGTCTGCAAATCAACGATAATGCACTTGTAAAGGTTACCCTTGGCGGAGGAGCAGGAACAGCAGCCTTCTGTTCGCTTCGCAAACTTTATGTTGTGGATTTTTCTGGATCTCAACCTACAGCTCGGGCAGCTGAGCCTTTCGGGGATGGCCGCAGCATAGGACGATACCATGATTTAAAATGGGCCGCTGAAAGAAACGTTCTCTACGCATCAGGTGATGACATGCGCATTGACCTCTATACACTTCGTACCTAAGCCAGGTTATTCTGGAACTGGAACCGCTCCCTTTTATGGGAGAAAAGTTTATTAGCTTCACTCTAGATGTGCTTACGTATATCTAACTAATTTCCTTACTTCTATCATCGAATCTTTTAGCTCCTTTCTTCAGATAGTGAGCCTTTTTCACTAAAGAGTGCTAGCGCACCGAGGATTGCCCTCTTAGGCTGCACCAAAATCTAAGCAGTTTACCCTGTCAAAATGCTTCGAGCTTGCTAGGCTTGGTTCTTGTTTGGTTGTTTTATATTCTCATGGGATCGCTCTAGACTTGGTCTTTTGCTTGCTTGTTTCATATTCTCATGGAAGCACTCTGATTGTTAAGAGTTCTCTATAGCTACATAAACAAATGGTTCAGAATGCAGCATCCTTGACAGACATAAGATGGAAGTAACTTCACCATAACTCCAACCTGTCAATATGCAGTTTGTCCTTGTGTATTATTTCTAGTGTTTTCATAAGATGGCCCGCTTGCTGGACATTAGTTTCTCTGTAATTTAAAAGTATATGCATAATTCTATGTCTCTCCCTCTCCAAAATCATCTTGCTTGATAAAATATTCCATGAACGACTTATAATCTCCGCAGAGGTAAAACTTCTTATTTATCTATTATTACACAATAGATAGTGGTCATAATCATCAACAATTCAATTGAAATACCTTTGCTTTCACAATGAATTATGACCGTTGCAACATTACAAATATATGCAAAGGCCTATCATTTAGTTGTTACACGAAACTTCCATCAAATAACACCTTATCCTACAAGAAATTTATTGTGGCAGCTAGCTTTTAGCCATTGCCATTGCATGCCATTCTTCAGTTGCAACTAATTGAATATCAAGGTTATCTTTCTCAAATAGGGTAAGAACAACGACAATTGCGTTGCCATTGGATTAACTGAGGATTGCTAACAAGTGTTTCACGCGACACCCGAGGTCACGGGTTCAAACTTGGTCAAAACGGGGACCTTAAAATTTCATTGCCCTAAGGTCACGGGTTCAAGTATGATTAATTGGTCCTGTGCTACAGACCTTAAATTTGCCATATGTAATGGATAATCACATACAAAGCAGCTTCTAGCATAGAATCGGAATGTTCGCCCCTAGGAGTGCTTCCATGCGATTTGTAGAATAAAGCGAAGTAGAATGTAATCATGATGTAAATGATGAATAGAACGATGTCCTTCAATTAGAAAAACAAGTGTTCCACGCGATAATCCACCTTACAAATATGATGATGTCATGATGCAGTTTCTAGCAGAACAGCTTTTAGGAGGACAACTATCAGTGGTCTAGATGTTTAACATTGCTTGTATAATGAGAGCAATAATGTGGCACAACTTCTATTCTTTATGAAAATAACCTTCACAGTCAACACCAGATTTGTTCAAGTCAACACCAATTTTTTTCCAGTTTCAAAAAGAAAAAATAGTTGCACCATATATCACATATCACATTAACCCATCAAATCTTTGCAAAATAAACTTCACTTATTGAGTTTCGTATTGGAATCCGATGGTTGGGGCTAAGATTTTGGCCCTGTATTGTATTGAAATTCGTATTTTTCCTGCAGTTAGAGCAGCTTACTGGCGGAAAACGAATTTTGGATTGTTTTTCTTCTCTTCCTGTTTGTTCAGAGGGCATGCGTCCAAGGTCTTTAATGGAAAGCGATGGCTACGGGCGGACCTTCTGCGTCTGGCTGCCAGATCTCCTGTTCATGCCGACAATTGCGCAAAGATGGATATGGAGCGGACTGCAGGCGCCAGGGATTCACTCCTTTTCCTTTTGTGTTCTGGAATATGAGCTCTGGTGAGGCCGGTTCCGGCCTGGAGGTTCGATTCCTCCAGCTTCGTTTGTTGCTTTATTGCAGGGATTCGGTTTCTTGCAGGAGGAGTGAATCGGCCTGCAAATCGGCCTGTGAATCCGGCTTGTTGCAAGGGCGGTGAATCGTCCTGTTGCAAGGGTTTCTTCGACCGGGCAGATGAGTTTTCTCGGGTACCTTTTTGGGTGTATCTGGTTGCAGTCAGAGTAGGGTTTGAGGGTGGGCAGGATTTGAAGGCAGGTCGAAGCTCCAAGGCTTCAATCCGGCAGGGATTTGCTCGGGGGCAGATTTGCTTCAAGTTTGGGAGATAAATCAGAGGAGCTTTACCATCTGCAGGTGTTGGTGCCCTGCCGGAATGCAGAGGCAGCAAGAGACGAACACATCCCCCCCCCCCCCCTTTTTTTAAGTTCAATGGTTGTTTTTTGGATAATATGCGCAGTTATTTGTAGACCATGTGTTTGGATTTGCACCATTGGTTCGTGTTTTTTAATTTTAGGTTAAAATGTTAATAGCCATTGATCTGGGATAACACTGGGAATATCCTGAAGATCAATGGCTCTGAAACAAAAAGGGGGACACGCCATATCACATATCACATTAAATCTTCTTTCCACGCAATTTTAGACATAACATAAAGAGCAACACAAGAAATTTCAAGTAAGGAAGGGATAATCTGCAGGAGCTACATTTCCTGTGCAACATAGGTGCTGAGGAAAACATAGTGAGAAAGGCAGACCAAGTTCAAAAGAAGGAACTAATTGCTCAGCAGAATCCCAACAAAAGAACTGCACAACAGAAAGCTACAACTGAGTTCATGGTATTACAAAATGCAAAAGTTCCAAAAGATAGCGCCCATCTTTTTTTGTCTTTTGGAGGCTAGCCTTAGCTGCCACATACTCATTTAATCCACATAGTCATTGCATCTGCTGCCAATGCCATTCTGGGATCGTGTAAGTCTTGCTGATGGGCATTTGATGGGCACCCTTAATTCCCAGTCATCAATAGTCATCACTTAGAATACCAAGCCATGAAACTTGGACGGGAAAATTTGTAATCTATTGATGCCAATTAGGTAGCTAAATTTATATATTTGGTTGAAATTATTTGGTTACATATTACTAGAGATGTCTAGCACTATAACTGGGGGTTACCTTTAGATTTTTATACGTTTTTCACATGGTTTTTCTATGATTTTGCTGCTGTATTTGTTGAGGTAGTAAATCCTTTATGGGCCGTTGATTTTCATTAGCTGAAACAATCCGAGGGTTGTTGTCTTTCTCTGCATGTGTTTGTGCAT
>JAANSK020254097.1:0-12955 GCA_011763485.2 Isoetes engelmannii
GCCTTAGAGCCCGGCAAAGCACTCCCCTTTTCCCCAGGGCCCTCCTTCTAGCCATCTCCCTGGGTTTTAAACCCAAGCCATGTGAATCTGGTGATCCCGCAGCCTTGGGCTACAAATCCGATCGCACGGGGACCATAGGAATCGATCTCCCCACTCGATCTTCACCAACCGGCCTGGGTCACCGCCTCTGTTGGCCGCACCTGCACCATCCATGTTCTCCTCCATTTGTTACCCAACTTTTGACACTAAGCATAACCACTTTATGACGTAGGCCGCCGCGAACATTTCTTTTGTTTGGCTCGCTTACTAATTTGAATTATGTCCGTTTAAGATAATTTGATAGACTCCCAATGCAAAAGATAACTTTGTGCATGCCGAAAGTGTGTAAGTGGGTTTTAAAATGTCTTTAAAAGATTGGAGGATGGTGCGATATCATGACATCATCACAACCTTAGAATCGGTATAAATTAACTTACCAACTTTGTTCTATAGAAATTCCAAGCATTAATTGAATAAAAAATCACCATAAAATTTTTTATGATTACAAAAAGAAAACCAACATTTGCAATAGGTGAAGTGGGTTTATATACAGTTAGGTTTCGAGCCTCAACAACTCAAGCACAACTTTGCCGTATGAGGACCCTATCAAATTTCTAGAAGGTGCAACGAGGTGCAAATTTAGAGGACATAAATAATCCACGAATTAGTTTTTAGATAGTTGAAAAAATGATGCATTTTGCTACCTGCGTTTATAGAATTTATTTCTAACACATTATATGTTTTGAACATTAAATCACCAGTGGATCAAGCATATGCCATTGATCTTGGACCATATTAAATTATATGTTTTAAACGTGTAAGATTAAACTACCATCTAACATGATACATCAATTGGCTCTTTTAAAAAAATGTATAGACCACATCAATAGATGGGAAGAATGTCCATCATCATTATCTCGCTTATCTCGCTATATATTCCAAACAAGGTGCACCCTGGACTACCTTGGTCATCGGATCTGTCGATCCTACGACTCAAATCGTATGTTGGGCCCTTTGGGCGCCTCTCGTTTCGATTATGGTCAATTATGATTTGGGGCGCCTATGATTTTGAATATGAAATACGGACAGGGACTCGAACTCGACAAAAATAATTCAATGTCCTGATAAAAATGCTTTGACCAAGACAACCAACAGGCTAATGTGATTAATCTTTCTATTAAATATATGTTTTTTTTTATAACAACCTACTTAATTGTTTTAGGAATATGGTCTATGATTTCGAGCATGGTCATTTATACATCCATATTAAATCCCCCTGGAACCCCCTGTTATTGTGCTACATATCCAACCATAAACGAGTTGTCCCAAAGGTTGAGGTAATTTTAAACTTGAATCAAACTCTAACCCTGGAATTTAATTGATGTGGACCTGGATGATGGATCAAGAAACACAAAGCAGAGCATATCCCATGAACTTAATATTTACTTCCTATTGCAGAGCACATACATATATTATCGTATTTTCTGATAGCACAAACTTGAGTAGCTTTAGTGTAGAGGCTAACATATTTACTGACATTATATTCCTTAAGAATATCTATATTTGATGTACCAGCTTGACCCCATCAGACCACAAAAGAAATTAATAGTGTAAGAGTAAACTACCATTTAACGTGCTGCATCAATTGGCTATTTACAAAAAAAAATGTACAGACCACATATAGATAGGAGGACTGCCCACTATCATTATCTAGCTTATCCAACCACAAACGAGTTGTCTCAAAAGTTGGAAGCAAAATTTAACCCTGGAATTTAATTGATATGGACTTGGATGTTGGATCAATAAACACAAAGCAGAGCATATCCCTTGAACCTAATATTTACTTCCCACTGCAGAGCACATATAATATCTAATCATAATTTCTGATAGCACAAAGTTGAGTAGCTCCAGCGTAGAGGCTAACATATTTACTGGCATTATATTCCTTAAGAATGTCTATATTTAATTTGATGTATCACCTTGACCCCAGCAGACCATAGATGAATTAATGACCTCTTGAGATGGCTAACATAGACTGTTGAGGATCATTTAAGAAATTTAAATCACTGCTAAAGGTGTTCCGGTGCATATTTGCATGTAGCACATCGAGAATATAATGTCTACAGGTGCATTACGTTGCCCTGATTCATTTGTTCCCCAACATATTGCTTTCTCTTTTTTGCTTAGAAATCTACAAACACCAGTAACAAACTTGTTATCTTGCTAAAATCCACAATTAAATTGGTAACCAGTTAATGCGAGTGGTCATTATACACTTACCTGTATCCCATTTTCGAGATGATTTAAGAACTGTAGATCATAAAGGCGACTTGACCTGTAGCAAAAAAAAAAAAAATGCCATCGTAGTTGGTTATAACTGCACTACTTGTTTATTGCCCATAATGTGCCTTGGTGCAGAATGAGAAGAACGAACTTCGGGATGAGTCTCTTAGGTTGAAGGCAGAGAAGAAACGATTGGAACAATAGCTTAAGATTGTTTATAATCCACCAACCTATATGCCTCACCTTGCAGCAATGCAAATGCATGTTGCAGCTACTCATGCTACTAATGCAGCCTGCCTTTTTGTTTCTTATAGAGAATAGGATGAAAGGAAATTGGCAAGTGAAACACATAGCCATTCCAATCTACAAATTTGGTAGAAGGGGTCTTATTGCTTATAGAGCCATTGGATTTCACGCAATTGATGTTTGTTCATGGACGTGCGACCACAGGCATAGCTAAGAACAAAGGAAAGCTTACTCTTCTAATACTTGTTTTTCAGTTGAAGCTTGTGCCAAAAACAAAGATGCAAGAGCCATACTTGAAATATAGACTCATCAATTTGACCCGGGCAGGGATGGATTTCTCTTCTTGGCACCTCGAATAACCACAAAATGGTCTGAGATCTAGAACCCATAATTGCTTACAGAGAAAGAAACCTGAAGATCCACAGAACGCCAGCGTGAGAGATAATAGATCTCTAAGACCCAGAGATATCACACAGATTTGTGGGAAGACCCAGAGATATCACACAGATGGTTTTTACAGTGAATTGCTTATGGCAAAGCGGGCTGCCCCCTGCTCGGTTGCCTCAGCTCTTATATGCTGGTCAGGGACCAGATTGCTTGCGCATGGAGGAAGCCACGTGTTCTTCTGCATGATCCGACTCCTCCCTCACAGTTTGCCTTGGCCGACCTGTTCTCCACAAACGGATCTGCCTGATCCGCTATTCAGCCATGAACAGCAAGTTTCCTTGCTTTTTAGTTGTGGTACCCATTTGGGCCTTGCCACCTCATCCCTCCATATTTATCCCTTTAATAAATATCCATATCGTACCCCTTAACAAATGTTTATAACATCGACCATCCAACATTTCTATTTTAAAGTTTTAGAAATGGAGGAAAAATGTACATGTCGAGCGTTAGATGTACTATCAGCCCAGAAATATTAGATTGCTATTTTGTGCGAACAGAAAATGGAATGCCTTATATAAGTAATGATAATATAATAATAATCGTTGTATAGGTATTGTAATCTTAATATCTCTATCCCTTATATCACAAGGTCACATTGAAATATTCACATGGCTTTGCCAGATTCTTATAAGCACTTCCATTGTGGATCACTCCCCGTGCTTGTACCATAACAATCCTTCCCTTCTCACGACCGACGTCCTCGATCGCCATTAAACCTGGAAGAAAAACATCAACCTCCCTTCTCAAAATTGATCCTTGATCATATTATGAGAAGTTTGTTAGTCCTTTCCTCCTCAGGATCAGGCCCCTGGGAATGTCCACTCTTCGTTCACGTCGATCGTCCTTGATCGTCTTTAAATCTGAGATGGCCTCAATCCTTCATCTCAATTCATTTAGAGATGGCCTCAATCTTTAGAGATCTTTCATCTCAATATACCAAGGCTAGTAATCCATACTATCTATCTTGAGATTTATTTCTGAACCCCATCTCCAAGGCTAGTAATCCATTACTATCTGTCCTTGAGATTGGACCGGCTAGCTTCCAATGAGTCAGCATCCAGCTCTGGAAGGAAGTTATCAGAGCCCAAGATCAGGTTGCCAGAAAAGTTTGATGGTACCCGGTCCAAGCTTCGGGGATTCTTGAATCAGATTCGGCTCGTTATTCAACTCCACTCTCACAGGTATCCCACGGACCGGGAACATGTTGGATTAGTCGGTCCCTCCCTTTCAGGTCCAGCCCTCAGTTGGTTTGCACCTTTGTTGAAGAAGCAAGCCCTGGAGTTGCAGGATTTCACCGCATTCGTGGCCGAGCTTGAGGCCTGCTTTGGAGACACAGACCGCCAACGGACAACAGTCACGAAGCTTTCCAACCTCAGGCAAGGTTCATGTCCATCCTTAGTTTATGCATCGGAGTTTCGTCAGATTGCCATTGACACTGCCTGGGATGATGTTGCCCTTCGAGACTGTTTTCGGGGAGGGGGGGGGGTTACAGGAAGATGTCAAGGACATGTTGTTGAGCATGGAGGACCCACAGAATTTAGGGGAAGCTATCAAGTTTGCGGTTCGTTGTGACAACCGCCTTTTTGAGCGCAGGCAAGAAAAGCGGAATCAGCATGTTTCCTTAGCTCCACACACTCCAGTCGCTACGGCAGTTTCTGCACCACCGTCTAGGCCAGAAGGACCAGTGCCTATGCAGATTGGTCAGGCAGTTCGAGGACCCTTGTCGGTAGCCGAGAAGCAGCATAGAAGAGAAGCCAACCTCTACCTCTATTGTGGTGGGGCTGACCATATCATTCGTGGATGTCCAGTCAATCGCCCAAATCAGTCAGAAAACTTCAGCGGTCGGTCCGAGTAGGAGTTTCTCGTCGGCTGATCGCCATACCCCAGACTCCATCCAGATGCAGTGAGGGGTTTATCCCCTCGGACAAGGTCAGTAAGGAGTTTTTCATTCCTATGGTGTTGGAGTCAGGGGCCAAGAAATTAGAGGCATCAGCGCATCTTGATAGTGGTGCAAATGCTTGCTTTATAGATAGTGCGTTCGCTTTTAAGCACACCATCCCTAGAAGCAGGGTTGAGCATCCCAGTGTTGTTGGTGTGGTTGATGGTCGTGAGATTTCCTCCGGCGCAGTCACTGAATGTACTGCATCCGTTCAACTTTTATTCGACGGAGCATCTTGTAGCATCTCCTTCAATCACATTACCAGCCCGCATGCACCGGTAGTCTTGGGTCTCCCTTGGCTCGAGTTGCACAATGCACAGATTAACTAGCATTCCAGATCATTCCGTTTTGACAGCTCTTGCCCTAGTTCTGATTCCCCAACAAACCGTGCCTCTGTTCTGCTATCTGCACCCCGTAGAGTCTCGTGGTCCCTGATCTCGTTCCTGTTCACAACCCAGCTCATGTCTCTGCTTCGTGTCACACCCCAGTTCCGGTTGATTGTGTTCCTGTTTCTGCTCCTGCATATGCTCGTACCCCTATTTCTCTTCCTGTCCCGGTTCCAGTTCCTTCCCGTAATCCGGCTTCAGTTCCCGTCCCAGTCCCTGTTCCAGTTTCAGATCAAGTTCTGGTCTCTGTTTCTGTTCCTATTTCTGAAGTTGTTCCTGTTCCGAAGTGTGCGCCCGCATCTGTTTCGGCTCTCGTTCCTGTTCCTGCTCATGTTTCCATCTTGGTTCCTGATTCTGTTCCTGTACCTGTTTCTGTTCACCAGGATCGTGATGATGATCTTTCCAAGTCGTCTTCATGTCCTCGGCTCCGTATCTCAACAATATCGCCGCAGAAGTTTGTTCAATCCGGAAGACAAGATCCCAGTTCGGTGTTTGCAATTCAAGTTCATCCGGCAACCAGTTCGACTCCTGCCACATCTGTTCCAGTTCTGCCCAACAAGTACAAAGATTTCTCCGACATCTTTGCCCAGCAAGCTTCCTGAGCATCGTCCTTATGACTGTCCCATCGATCTTCAATTGGACACGACTCCACCCTATGGTCCCCTACGGTTGCAAGGCGCACGGTATTTCACCAAGATTGATCTTCGCGGTGCCTATAACCTTATTCGGATCAAAGAAGGTGATGAATGGAAGACAACTTTCCGGACCCGGTATGGCCGTTTTGAGTACACCGTCATGCCCTTTGGCCTGACCAATGCCCCAGCAGTTTTCCAGCACATGGCCAATGATGTTTTCTGAGAGTTCCTGGACCTGTTTGTTATCATCTATCTGGATGACATTCTGATCTATTCGAAGACCCTGGAAGAACATGAAGTGCAAGTCTGGAAGGTCCTTCAGAAGCTGCGCGAACATGGGTTGTATGCCAAGTTGGAGAAATGCCAGTTCGAGCAAGACCATGTCGAGTTCCTGGGGTATTGCATCTCTCATGGTGTTTCTATGGATCCCGAGAAGGTCAGAACAATGCTTGATTGGGAGACATCCTCTTCAGTCAAAGATGTCAAGTGCTTCTTGGGGTTTGCCAATTTCTGTCACCGCTTCATCAAGGATTACACAGAGATTGTCCTTCCTCTGACATGTCTCATGTCCAAGAATGTGCCTTTTGAATGGAGTTTGGAAGCAGAGACAACTTTTGTGACTTTAAAGCATGCTTTCACTTCGGCATCAGTCCTTGCCCATGCAGATCCTTCACGACTGTACGTGGTGGAAGTGGATGCCTCTGATTTTGCTCTTGGGGGTATTCTGTCACAGGAGGGGGATGACCATGAGTTGCACCCTATCGCCTATCATTCACGGAAGTTGAGATCAACTATCCCATTTATGACAAGGAGTTGATGGCGATAGTCGACTCCTTTGAGGAATGGAGGCGATTCTTGGAGGTATCACCGCACAAGGTCACAGTTTACAGTGATCACAAGAATCTGGAGTATTTTCAGTCTGCCCGAGTTATCAACCGGCGTCAGGCGCGGTGGCACACGCAACTGTTATCATGCATAGACTTTGTGATCAAGTATCGGCCCGGGGCTCTTCAGGGGAAGCCAGACGCCTTGTCTCGGCATTCCTGCCTCGAGCCCAAGCCGGGGGATCCAGTGTTTGATCAGCAGTCACAGGTTATGCTAGGGCCCGACCGTTTGTAGCTGATGGCCATTACCCTGTTTGAAAGGCCTCATGATTCTGCTCTGTTGGAGTCAGTTCGAATGGCTCTTCCCGCCAACCCATTGGCTTAGGATGTGATCTCTGCTCTTCAGGATCGCATGGGCGATGCCCCCAAGCGGACACGGTCGGGCTTTGATCAGTTTGAAGTGCGAGATGGGCTTGTGTTCCGTGATGGACTTCTGTATGTCCCAGATGGTGCTCCCAGACTTCAAGTACTATAGTCTTGTCACGATTCTCCTCTTGCTGGTTATTTTGGAGTTGCCAAGACCCATGAGCTCATTGCCCGGGATTATTGGTGGCCAGGTCTCCAACGCGCAGTCGAGACTTTTGTACGTTCCTGTGACACTTACTGCCGTGCCAAGACTCCCAAGCATCTTCCACATGGTTTACTCCAGCCCTTACCAGTTCCAGATGGCCCATGGAAGAGCATCTCAGTAGAATTCATTGTGGAGCTTCTGCCCTCCCAGGGGCATGACGCTATTCTTGTGGTGGTTGAACGCTTTTCCAAGATGGCACACTTCATTTCATGCATCACCTCCATCACCAGTAAAGGCACAACTGATCTCTTTCTTCGGGAAGTAGTCCGCCTCCATGGCTTACCGGACACCATTATCAGTGATCGGAGTCCCCAGTTTGTTGCCGGTTTTTGGAAGCGGCTCCTACAACTCTTGCACGTAGAACATGCTCTCTCGTCAGGACACCACCCTGAGACCACTGGACACATAGAGCGCACCAATCAGACTCTTGAGCAGTACTTGCGGTGCTTCATCAGTTATCAGCAGGATGACTGGGTTACTTGGCTCCCTTTGGATGAGTTTGCCTATAACAATTCAGTTCATGCTTCCATCAGGCAGACGCCATTCTTTGTGAATTATGGCACCCATCCTCGCTGGCCCTTTATTACTCCAGACCCTGATTCGGTTAATCCCAGTGTGGAAGACCGACTTGACAAGCTCCGTCAGCTCCAGGGTGACCTTCAGGGGCACCTTCTCCAGCCCAGGAATGGTACCACCATCATGCAAATCAGCATCGCCAGGATGCTCCACAGTTTGCAATTGGGGATCTTGTTTGGCTCCTGCGCCACGACCTGCCCACAGCTCGGCCTTGTGATAAGTTGGATTATCGCCGGTTGGGTCCGTATAAGATCAATGCTCAAGTAGGAAATGTTGCCTTCCGGCTGGAGCTTCCGCCTTCAGTGCGGCTCCACCCAGTGTTCCATGTCTCTTTACTGGAACCCTATACGACAAATCCATTTTCAGATCGCGTGCCCCCACCTCCGCCACCAGTTGAGATTGATGATCATGACGAGTTCGAGGTCCGTGAAATCCTCGACTCCAAGTTCTTGCGTCGTCGACTCTATTATCTGGTTGATTGGGAAGGCTATTCACCCAGTGATAGAACCTGGGAACCTGCAGAGAATGTGGCTAATGCTCCTGATAAGATTGCCGAGTTCCACCGATGTTATCCCGAAAAGCCTAGTCTCAGTACTCCGACTCCTGTTCGATCCCCTCGACGCCGTCGTAGGAGGGGGATGGTGTGACGACCATATGAATATTGACCAATACGGTCGTCACACGGGCAGCATGCATGGGTGACACCTCACGCCATCTCGGCCGTTGGGGTGGCGCGATCTCGACCGACAATGTGGCTATTCCGGTTCAACGCCAATCTTGAACTCTCTTAGCGTCTGTCTTGTTCTTCTGAGCGCCTTCGGGCCATTGTACTCCCGTTTCTGTATTCTTGAGCGCCTTCTGGAAATTTTACTATTGCTTCATTGTATAATAAAATTCTTGCCAGATCTTGGCGTACACCTTTGTATTTCTGTACGTAGTTTTCGAGTATTTTGGTTCCGTGTATTTCGGTTAGGTTCATGACACCAAGCTTGTACGATAGTAGCAGGCGACCCCCCATGTCCACGCTTGCATGTGCACTCATTTGAACACCAAGCAATGCAGATAGCCTGAGAGGTCTGGTAGCCTATGCCCTGCATGTTCCCATGTTTTCATAAGGAAAACGAGATCCATATCTACTGCAATAGAATTGAGACTTTCTCCTTTCTGCCAAGGAAAGCCACGGTAGTTCTAGGACACCATACAGAGGCACAATTCCTATTTGTCACCGTGAGAGGCAGATGCGTGAGGAGTTGTGGCGATCACAGAGGGGGTGATGTGCTGTGTATGAGCAGAAGCAGTGGAAGCAACAGAGGTAGGAGTGGCAGCAGGAGCTGGTGGAGCAGGAGTACTAGAAGGGGTAGTTATGGCAGGTGACCTTGACCTTTATCTAAAAGGTAGGCAAAAAAGGGTGTTGTTACTTGTAAATAGAAGGATGACTTTGAGAAGTAATATCTCCCAGACCACAACTTAGGATTTGACAATCTTTCCCTTTTTGGAAAGCCCTTGAAGTCTAGTTATTGGATTGGGCTTATTTACCTGTAGATTCTTTACAGCCTGGGAGATATGCTCCGAAAGGTGCATAGGGGTCTAAGCTGACTGCACAACGAGTTTTACCTCTTTCTATGTTACTCTTCCAGTCTTCAAAGCCTAATCTTATCTTGTACTATTTTCCTTATTTTCTTGCTTGATTGTATCAATAAGAGGAGTTCATGTAACACCAATGGTTGGTGGCTAGAAAGAGCGTGTTCCTCTCTAGTCATGCAAAAATTGGAAGCTTGACTTGTGGTAGCTTTTCTAGTTGGCCCGGTTGGGTGGTAAATTGAGCATCCATTGATGTTTTTCTTTCTACTAACTTGATGTTCTACAGGTTAAGATCCTTATTCGTATCAATGATGTTCTTTCATGGACTACTTACTTGCTGGATATGCTCGTCGCCTTTGAAACTTTACAAGAAATGCAATTGGAAGGCATTTCCAGACACAGTCACCTATTTGATTGTCCTTGATGCCTGTGCAGAAGTAGGGAACCTAGAAGAAGGTAAGGCAATGCATGATCACATTGTGCACAGAGGCATAGATTCTGACATCATTGTGATGAATGCTCTTATATGTATGGGAAATGTGGAGATGTAGATACTGCTCGAAAATTATTTGACAAATTGTGTCATTGGGATCTCATTTCATGGAATGTGATACTCGCAGTATATACTTATAATGAATGCAGCAAGAAAGCTCTTCATCTATTCAAAGAAATGCAGTAGCAACAAGGGGGTTCACCTTGAAATGCCGTATGAACCATCTGGATTATAAGGAATGGGTTATTTTGGAGTATTTTCGTATGAAAATATACGAAAAGGGGTGGTTTTTTATCACATTTTCCAGCATTTTAAGCCTATACATTTTCGAAATGGGTATTTTTCTAGATTTCTTGCACCGTATACTAAGGGTTTTCTTGCTACCCTAGTAACGCAGATGGCGTATCCGTATTGTATAAAGGTGAATCCCCCGAGAGTAGCAAGGCATTGCTCCAGACACAATCACATATGCCACCATTATTGATGCATGTACTGGGATGAAAGCCCTTGCTAAAAGGAAGAAATTGCACAACTCTATCAAGGACACTGCATTTGAAATAGATATAGTGGTGAGGAATGCTCTCATAATCATGTATGCAAATTCTGGAACTCTCGAAGATGCTCGTCTAGCCTTTGATACAATTCCTGAACGCGATTTAGCTTTATGGAATGCAATGCTTATGGCACGTGCTGATTGTGGAAGTCTAGAAGATGCTCAAAATATATTATAAGATATCTTACAAAGATAGAATGCCATGGAATACCATGCTTGCAGCATATGCCAGACATTTGATTGGTGATGATGTTCTCCAACTATTTATAAGAGATGAAGCTGGAAGGCGTTGTTCCAAATAAGGTAACCTATTTCGCCATGTTTGATGCATGTGCTAGTGTTGGTTCCTTAGCAAAGGGCAAAAGAATGCATGATCACATTATTGAAGATGGTTTGGATTTAAATACAGTAGTGCTCAGTGCCCTTATTCATATGTATGGGTAGTGTGGAAGCTGGGAAGATAAATCCCCTTATCAAGTAGAGATCTAGAATGTCATGCTTGTAGCATATGCCCAACATGGTCATGGTAATGAGCTTCTTCTGCTCTTTGAGCAAATGCATAAAAGAAACATAGTGCCAAGCAGTATTATCCTTACAATTATTCTATTTGGATGTAGCCATATCGACTTGCTACATTATGGTTGCCATTGTTTGATTTACATGAAAAAACAATATCAAATTTTACCAAAAATTCAACATAAACATTGCCTAAGCGACCTCGTTGCAAGATCTGGATGGATGGAAGAGGTAGAAGATATAATTGAAAGCATGGAGTTCCAACATGTGTGTACTTCTTGGATAACTCTGCTTGGTGCCTGCAGGAATTATGGGGACTTGGGCCGTAGCAAACAAGCTGCAAGGCACCCATTGGAACTTGAAACTACCTCAGGCTATGTTTTATTATCTAACATTCATGTTGCTATTGCCTATTAAAAAAATCAGACCATACTATTTGGAATTTTGCACAGTCCATGCATTTCCTAGAATGGGATGCAGTAAATCATGTTGTTTCCACCTTTAAGCCCAGATGCTCATGAAGTTCAAGGCTCCAAGTCCGCAAAATGGGAAGAATTAGAGCACTCTATTTGTTACTACTTTTCTTCCTGTGTTTCCGATCGAGATTTATGGCTTCTATTTGCAAAGATCGAGCTATTGTGCCTAGTTTCATTCCTTCTCGTTGAAATAGAAATTATAATGTTGAACTTAGCTTTTCATGCATGTTTTATATTTTATTATTTTAGCCAAGAAATCAACTTGAGCATGTGTAACAGGAGGTTAATCTCCCCCCAAGCACATTATGGAAAACGGTTATTTGTCATGATCTACGAGAGGGAGGTGGTCTGAGAAGAGTATCACATAATCTATGAAATATTCCAAAAAAAGCATGTCCTAAAGAATATCACAATATTCTATAATATATTTATCAAAAAAAGAATATTCTAAGGTTATGAATATAACCTCACTTTGATTTGACAGTGGACAATGGCCAGATCAAGATAATCCTTGAGCGCCAAGGGTTACAGGTCTATTCCCACCTACAGTGAAGTAAAGGTTAAGTTATATCCTCCCCAATAATATTAAATTTTTTATTGTTCAAAGTCCTTGTTTTAAAGCTAATTATAATCCACTTTGGATGGAGAATTTGGGCACATTACATTTTCAAAGCGAAGTAACTAAAAAAAGGAAGCAGAGCGCTAGTGTGATAGGGTATGGCATGGCACACAATGCCTGCGTAAATTGCCAACTAAATATGTAGGGGACGACCTTAGTGTGATGCCACGCTGTTAGACAAAACAATGCAGCGAGTGCAAACAAAAACATGTCTTCAACCTTAGGCAAAGATCATTTGTGTGGCCACACACTACAAGAGATTGGACGTTTAGCAACGTCCTTAGCAACGTTTGCGTAATGTCCGGGCGACGTCTGCTCGCGTCGCGTGCACGCACGCCAGATGTGGCTAGGGACACGTTGTCGCGGACGTTGCGGCGCTCACGTCGTGTGCGACGTTAACCAGACGTCGCCCGAGCGTCGCCTATACGTCGCACGTGACGTGGCCTCTACCGCGACCGCCAGAAGCCACGTCTGCATGCCAAGGGTCGTCCATGTCTGCATGCCACGTGGACATGGCATGCTGGCGGCCGCGACCGGCGGCCACGTCAGTCAATGCCACGCGACGTGCCACAAGTTCATGCCACGTGTTCATGCCACGTGGGGACGTCGCATGCGATGTCATTTGGTGCAACTAAAAAAAAAAAACAAATTTTTTTGTTGGTGACAAAAAATGACAAAACTGAGACTTTGAACAAGGACATGGTCGACTCC
>JAANSK020254108.1:0-12951 GCA_011763485.2 Isoetes engelmannii
TCACTTTGGGATTAACTTGTGTTCTCTCTTTTCTCTCTGTCTTGCTGCGTCTTTCTCTTTCCTTGCATGTCAGATTTGCAATAGAAGTTAACCTTTCTGAAGCAAAAGACGCCCCTGCATGACATAATCTCATTCTTAAAAAATTATTTGCAGGCATATAAGGATCATCTCATCCTACACCAAGAATAAGAGACGAGTAAAGACTTCAAAAATATAGTACTCTTTAAGACAATGACATTATCACACACTCAAAAGCCAAGTGCATGTAAGAATTTTTTTTCTTCCATTCTTCTAAGGGCTGGATAAGCAATTAATTTTTCAGAGCTTAATCTCGACCTTCCAAAAAAGATCCAATGTTCTAAATCAGAATTCATAGCTTGCAAACGTATTTATCATCAATTAAAAATGTAGCATAAAATAGATGGGTTAATGCCTGCCAAGAAAAGACCATAAATTAAGCGGAAATTACTAGCAAATTATGATAGAGGCACATATAGAAAAGACCATAAACTTGAACATCAAATTGCTAACTGGAAAAACGTTTTTTCATTCAACAAATTGCTCACACAGTCTTGAGAAGCTTTTGCACCATAACTTGCTGGACATGTGACACAGGCTAGTGCAGTTTTATATGGATGGAAAGGAGAAGAATGCGTAAGCACTGCAGTTTCCCATCAAATAGTCCTTTCCAAATAGGTCAACTCTCAATGTAAATATAGTGGGTAGTATCGAAATCCTAACTTGTTTGTTGGCTAGGCATATAGTATTTAAAAAATGTATGCGTAAATAGGGTGTAAGGATGTTGTAATTACCCTTTTAGCACTTGAAGTAGCTATCTGATCTGTGTTGTCCTCCTTGTAGCTTTCCATCTTTGCTTCCATCACCTTAACGTCAATTCCAAATACCAAATTGAAAACTGCAGATGCTAGCAATAATTAGAACAATTGAAGTCTGATAAATATAGACAGTAATGCAGAGAAGAGACATTTATCTCCAACCTCTTCTACCATAGTCTCTGAAATAGATCTGGATGCTTTTAAAGATGGATTAAATCACATGTTGTGAGTATAGGAAATCTATCTCAGTCTGCAACATGTTCAAAAATCCCTGTCACATATGTGTAGGTGTCAAAATGTTCTGTTGTAGAAGACCTAGCCAAATATAACACAAGGCATCCAAAATTAAAACACTGCATGGTTTTTCCCATGGTTATGACTAAAAAACCATTCCACAAAACCAATGGGGGTTTATAACATGGTAATTACAAATGACTGCTTTGTAGATTTTGTCAAGGTGGTATTACATATTGGTAAATGGATGTGGTATATCGTAGTGTTTTAAGGGTATGGTTTTCTCATGTGGTATAACATGATAAATTTGGATGTGGTTTAATATAGAGCTTTGTTCTTGTGATATTATAATGTGGTTGATTATTGTGGTAAACTAGCATGGCTAAATGTCATGGTAAATGCACATGGTTTAATTCGATTGATTATTGTGGTAAACTAGGATGGCTTAATATCATGGTAAATGGACATGGTTTTCAATACGTTAGATGCATATTATCATTATTGTTTATATTAATCTTAGATGTATTTGTTTTTCCTAAATGTGCATGGTTTGTTAGACATTAGCTTCATGGTTATTATTGGTAAACCAATATAATGATAACCAACAGCATTTTTTTATTTAAAGCATTCCAAGTTTAGTAAACAAACTATTGGGTCTGGATAGTGCTTGTGGTAGCATTTTTTTATACAAAGCATTCCAAGTTTAGTAAAGAAACTATTCTGGATAGTGCTTGTGGAAAGTGCTGTGTCAAACAAAACTTAAGGAGCAAGGGGATTTGAACCCCAACCAATTCCAAAAATCATAAACAATGATACTTTTTTTCTCGTACAAAACAAATTTATATCAAATAGAAAACAATATAGAAAGAGGGTCGATTTTTTTTGTCCATGGTGCATTTGGGTGCTTACACGTGGCAAAGCCTACAACCCGGAATGGAAGTTGAGTACCCTGATTCCGGGTGACAGCTTCAACAGGTCACCTTGTTCATTGTTTTAATTGATTCTTTCTTACCACTTCAATTTACAACAGTTTCAACACTTGTAAGTTATTCGGTTCATTACATCTCAAAAACCACTGTCAAAGCTTGTAGTTCTGCATTCAAAACTCAAAAGACACTGTCAATTTTACATGAACAGGTTAAAATCAGTTTCCTGGAGATTGATCTAAATCATAGCCAGGCTAAATAGTGCTGGCAAATACTGCTGCTGCAATCTGCGCAGAAAATCCTCTTTTCACAATCTTCAGAGCAAGAGCATGGCCATCAAGAAACAATACCACGACCTCCAAGACATCAACGACTGTGTCTGAGAAGCCATAAAAGTCGCTTTCACTGTGAGCTGCCGGACTAGCATAAGTGTGCAAACAGTCTAAACCCTTGTTGCAAGGCACAAAAAATTTCTGGTGTAAGCAGAGCTTCCAGCCAAGCCAGTTCCGGCTTGAATGCCCAACCTGAAAAACGTTTCAACCGTAGCATGCCAGAGCACCTCTTGCTTTCTTTTTCTTCCAAAGCATCATCGGCTTCCTTATGCTTTCAATATGCCCCAAAAACAGAGTACTAAACCACTCAAAAACTTCTGATCTCATCTTCTCCGCTGCTATACTAACGGAGTTAGCTACAAGCAACACCATCTGCGAAAAAATAACAGGATTCAAAACATAAAAAGCTTGCATGCCGAAAAAACTTACCTTCATTTCTATATTCATTTCTACAGAAGAAACTTACAGAAAATACAAGAAGCTTACCTATAGAAGACTCGTCATTTTCATAAAAGACTCACAGTTTGCATGCAAGAACAAGTTTGAAGCAGAACTTGAAGCAAAACTCGACAGAACTGTGAGGAATAAGAAATTTAAGGCATCAAGAAGAACTCGAGTTCAAGGCATAAAAGAACTCGCCAAAAATGTCAACGTCTTCATTCGGCATTAAAAAAAAACTCGGCAGAACTGCCAGTGCCTCATTCAAGATGAAAGCATCAAGAAAATCTCGCCGGAAGTGCCTACGCCTCAACAAAGCCCATCGCTCGCAACAGGGGAAAGGGAGAGAAAAAAAATCTCCCCTGTTTCTATATTGTAGGGGAACGCCACCTGGTCCCCCTTTCCGGGTGGCCGGTGACCCGCTCCCGGCTACCGCCGGTCGCGGGACCCCACCGTCCACACCGGAAAGGGGTCCTAGGTGACGTTCCCCTATACATTAGAGAGCCATACATATTAGATACATTAATACAACTGAAACTGATTCAATGGAACAAAGCACAAGAAATATCATCTACTATTCTAACCTGATATGCATATCCAGCGATAGGAGTGCATCGCAAGCCCTCTATAATAATGGAGCTAAGTTTATCAGATCGGCTGCTGTGAAGTTCAACTACCATTTTTAAGTGATGTATTTGTACTCTAGATGCGAGCTACCAAACCATTGTCTAGCTGTCCAAGATCTCCTGCATAACAAAGGGTTTCAAATTAGGAGTTAGTTAGTACTTTGATATAGCTCTTACCATATATCGCTAGACCATGAAGCACTCAAATGCTAGCAATATAAGGATCCTAGAAGAATAAAACGCTGGAAGCCATAGCCAGCTTGTAAGTTACAACTGGTGACTGCTGAGGGAGAAAAAAAAAAACAAAGGGATTGAAAGCCCATCGAACATCCAATGGAACATCATTCTCATAATCATCCGATGTATAAAGAAGTAATTGCACTGATTAGTATGAAAATAATGATCAAATTGTTGCATACCTGGCCGTAGCAAGAAGTGACATCGCCATCAAACACAAAATGCAGGAGTTTAGATCGCTGGAATGATTTAGATCGGCAAAATGGCTTCCTTCCTACAAATCAAACAGAACATGGCTGCAAGGAAAATCTTTCACAACATCTCATACAGAACATAGCTGCAAGGAGAATCTTTCACCACATCTATACCTGGAATGTGCAGCTATTCGCAATAGCTAATGACCAAAGAGATGAAGAACCTAAACAAAAATGTTACTCTGAGGATAACAGAAGGAATATTTATCAAACCTAATTATCTGCCATCGCCAGTCTAATCCTAGAACCTAGATCTTTTGGTAGCCAAGAATGCCATTTGCAGAGCATAAGGTTCGCCAGAGCTGAGGAATACAGATCCTATAGCATAAAAGAAGAAGCATCACCGCATTGCAAAAAAGCTTTACCTGATTTGCAGAAAAAAATTCGCTCCAGGGATATGATTCTCTTATATCAAATAGTCGTAGGCATGCAGACCAGGCCGTCATGCAAGAGCCAGAAAATGCAGAGGTTACAAGATGATAGGGTGCCATAGCTGCTTTGCAGCCCTGATCGCTCACCATCAGACGCCATAGATAGAAGGTTTTGCAAGAGAAGAAACTGTCCAAGTGATTAAAGCAGCCATTAGGCTAAATGATTAGGTTCAGAGCCGTTGCACCTCCTCACCTCGTTTAGGGGTTAGGTTTCCTCAAGATTTTTTTTTTTTTAAATATTATTAAGAGCCCATTCGTGTTATTAAATTTGTTTTTAGGGTGGAGATACCAATCCCCTATAAAATTTTATACACGTATATATATAGTTTATAATGCCAAATTTTCTGTCATCTTTTGTAAGAAATTATTTTTCATTATCGGTGAGCATTCCACATTTATCAATTTGCGGAACACTTGCCGAAACGTGTTTCCGTCTCCTAAGATGGACAAAAAAAAAGGACCTTGGTGCACATTTAATCTAAGCTCAGGCGGAAAGGGAGGGCTCTAGCTATGGCGAAGTTGTCATGGGCATTTCGGTTGAGCATTCATTCTGCAGATGAATCCTGCTTATGCCGAGAGCCCAAACATATGAGTCAGCTACTGCAACTTCAATTCTCCAACAATTCACAAATCTCGGTGCAACTGTGGGTGTTCCCTCACATTGTCAAAAGGTTGGGCCACTTCTTTCCATTCATGCAAGTGCAAGTGTTCCATCCAATTGTCAAAGTTGGACCACTTCTTTCTCTTTTAGACTTGAGATTGTGCAGGTTACGCAACTTATCTAGGAACACTGCTCAAACACTGCTTATTCAATATGTAAAGATCTTTTTGCTAAAATTTAAAAATTTGATAAAGCAAGTTTGCTCAAGCACTTCAAAGTTCGCGTAGCAAGGTTCAATAGTTATTCAATATTTTACCTTTTTAAATTACCGTAGCAATGATTACAAGTAAAACACTGCCGCAATGAGAACGAATCAAATATTGTAGCAATATTTTCAACTTAAAATACCTTGACAGCTCAGGCATTCATTCTGCAGACGAATCATGCTTATGTCGAGAGCCCATGCATCAGATATAATTCACAGATTTTGGTGCAAGTGCGGGTGTTCCACCACATTGTCAAAAGGTTGGGCCACTTCTTCAATTCATGCAAGTGCAAGTGCAAGTGTTCTTTGAGATTGTGTAGATTATGCAACTTATCTAGGAACACTGCTCAATTCAATATATAAAGATTATTTTTGCTACAAGTTAGAGATTTGCACAAGCACTTCAAGTTGGTGTAGCGAGGTTCAATAGTTATTCAATATTTTAACCTTTGAAATTATTGTAGCAATAAATATACGTAAAACCCTATCTCAAAGAGAATGAATCATATATTGTAGCATTTATTCAACTTAGATCCCTTAGAAATTCATTCTATAGAGGAATCATGCTTATGCCCAGAGCCCAAGCATCAGATTCATCTACTGCAACTTAGATTCTCTAACAATTCACAGATCCTGGTGCAAGCGCAGGTGTCCCCTCACATTATCAAGAGGTTGGGCCACTTCTTCCCTTCATGCAAATGCAAGTGTTCCATCCAATTGTCAAATTTGGACCACTTCTTTCACTTTTAGACTTGAGATTGTGTAGGTTATGCAATTTATCTAGAAACACTGCTCAAACACTGCTTATTCAATATGTAAAGATCTTTTTACTAAAAGCTAGAGATCTAATAAAGCAATTTTACACTTCAAGTTCATGTAGCAAGGTTCAATAATTACTCAATATTTTGACCTTTGAAATTACCGCTGAGGGCCCAAGCATCAGATTCGGCTAGTGCAACTTAGATTCTCTAACAATTCACAAATATCCATAAAACGATCCCCCACTATACAACTTCAAAATTTCTAAAAGAACTATGGTATTATGTCATTATTCATATACTTGTTTAAATAAATCTCGATGGTCTGGCTAGGCTAATTTGAGTGCAAACTATAAGTCCCACGTACACCATGATCATAAGATATGATAATCATTTAACGACATGTATTTGACAGAGGTTCAAATTTAGATGGGACCTATGTGAATACAAAAGTAGAAATCAACAAAAAATGTTGTGCCAACTGAAATTGTGGATCATGTGAAATCCTTTAAACAAGATCAGTATGATTTTTAACTAAGCATTGTGGAGATCGGTAAAGCATGAAGATTGAACTGTTAGGGTTGTAATTACCTAAGGATGCCTAAACAGTATTATGGTCAATGCTTTTGAAACAGTGATTCCTACAATGTTTTGCATAGTTGTAAACAATAGAAAATTAAATAAGAGAAGTTCTTCTTTTTTTTTCGTCTTTTTTTTTTTTTTTTTTTTTTTGAGGACGTAAATATATTATCATGAAAAAGGTCAAGATACATCAAGAAAAACTGGAATATGGGACTAGAAAGCTAGCAGACGAAATGGTCTACTAAGCAAAGCCACCCATAAACAATCAATATCACATAGCTTGTCCTACTTTGAGGCGCTTAGTAGCCTCATCATAAAGATCATGCTTTTTTACAGTCACTTCATCACCAATAGATATCATGTTATCATACCATTGAATACCAGGAGCTGAATAAGATGCATAACTATTGCATAAATTCTCTAGCGAAATGAACTTGAATTGAAACTTAATCACCCGCAAATTGCCTTCATTTGTTTCTTTATCAACGTCAAAATGATCTAGAGGAAACAACATTTAACATACATCGAAAACATTTAACATACATCGAATAATAATGCGCAAGGATAATGTTTGTAGATCCACACCTACAGGGTAAGTTTGACGCCTTCACATGTACGGTTCTAATTTTGTCTGTCTCCATAATCTCAACATCGCAACTATTCTATATAGATGCACACATGAACAATTTAGACTAAGTTTTACCTTCGATGCTGGGATCCTAAAACTTCGAATCAATTAGAAATATTCACAAGTTAGTGGACTACTTGAACATCCAAGATTTCTATAATCTCAACATCACAATCATTTTCACTTGTAAGACCCGACACCACAATCTTGAGATCATTTCCACCTTAGAAATTGGGAGCATAATTAATATCTCACATTATGCTCGTTAAGGTTAGATAAAACTACTCTAAAATACCATCAATTAAATTTAAAAAACCATGTACGAATTGACTCTATAGGCTATGTTATCTTATAACCCCTACAGAAGATTTCTTTTTGAATGTATTATGAACTGCTCAAACAAAATACCTAAAGTAAACCACACCTGGGACGTCCTCCCCTAACTTTGTCAGTTATGAACGAAACTAGACTAGCAACAGAGAATACTTTGAATCGAACAAAATAAGGCACAACAAACACGTCTACCTGCAGCTGCATTGCCATAGACAAAGACCACAAGAGAAAGAGTATGTTTACATGCTGTCACAACTGGAATAAATCTTGAATCTATTCGCTCCTAATCTTAAGTCCTGATCATTTGGGTATGCTGCAAATGACAGTCCTGGCATTCGTCTTCTGTATAAATCCTTGAAGCACGCATGTACGAGTTTTTGATCGGATACTCCAGAAAAATAAAATTTTGAAAGTTCAAGCTTTTTAATCATCACTTGCTTAATAAAAACGAGCAAAAAACCTTAGGTGAGCAGATGGGTGCAACACTTCGGCGCAGGAGCAGTGATAAAATCCAAGAAGAGGGAAGAAAGAATTTCCCCCCCAAATTTTGGCGCTCAAATACTTGTTTGTCACGCATGCGCCATTTTTCACAGATCATAGCACGCGTGACAAAAACCTTTCGTCTCTATGGTCTATTGCATTATTCTTACCTATACGTAATGATAGAGGAGAGGAAATTTCGTCTGATTTCAAGGGTTATTAAATCTTATAATTTCTTGTTCATTGGCCTGCGCGTAGTTGTCATGGCCTGTGCCTAGTTATCATTGGCCTGCGCCTAGTTGTCATGGCATGTGCCTATTTGTCATTGGCCTGCGCCTAGTTGTCATGGCTTGTGCCTAGTTGTCAGGGCCTGTGCCTGTTACCAGCAGCATCTACCTTCTGCGCAGCATCTACCTTATACAAAATACTCCAAAAGAAATCCCTGCACTAGAAATTTCGGGAGCGGCTATGGCTGTGCAGTTCAAGATCTGCGTAAGATAGAACCAGGAACTGCATAGAACCAAGAACTGCCGGATTAGGCTCTTCAAGCTAAATCGGAAGGGTTGTAATGCACAGTATCACAAGAAAGGTGTGATAATCCAACGTCTTGGGAGGCCCCCAGCATGCTTTCAAGCTCTTCAAGCTTCTGGGCAACATGGGCGAGGTCGGAAGTTCGGACATATGCAAGGAACTCATGAACTCCTCTGGCATCTTCACCCATAGCGCTAGAACACTCATACTTCTAAGCTCTTGCTTCTCTTGCTCTGCGTCTAAGCACTTGCTTCTGTATCTTATTCTTCCTGTTTCATGATAAAAAAACGCAAAACAGAGCATATCAAAAACTCTACGAGAGTTCCTTAACACGGTGAAAACTTGAAAAAAAATTGTTGATCCACTTGCACAGTGGCGATGCAGATGCTACGTTTTGCTAACAGAGGCGTGGAGCTTGGCCATGGCCTCCCTGAAAAGGGATGTCATGATTCCTCGCCATGCCAGTGCTCGCCGGAGGATGCAGAACCCTCCTAAATGTCCTCTAAAAAACTGCCGGACCTAAAAAATCTGCCGCTTCTTACTGCCGGATCCTCCACAAAATGTTGAAACAAGGAAAGAGCAACCACAAGAAGAAGACTCCATGCCGAAAATGCAAGAAACAGGATTGGAAGATGATTCCTACTTAAAAATGAACAAAATAGACGTCAAAATGAAGATTAGAAGCCAAGATTTACAAGAAAAAACACCATCGCTCGAAAAAAAAGATAAGCCAGAGCCTTGAAGCTTGGCTATGACGATGGAGGAAGGAAGCAGAATGTGTCACATTAAATTCCACGTCATCCAAAATTTCCTCTCCTCTATCATTACGTAGGTTAATGTTAAGGCATAGGACATTTCTTGGGGTGCGGGCCTGGCTCGCCCTAACGGGACCTTACCCCAAGAAATGTCCTATGCCTTAACATTATCCCTAACTTAAGTTGCATTGACTTGGGCAACATTACCATTGCAAATATATGTGACCCCTACTCTGCAATACAAAACAGAAATAGGGTCGTCTTTTAATCCCTGGCGCCCACTCTTACAGGAACACGTGGTACCAGCCAATATTGCGGAATGCAAGTCAAGTTCCCTCATTCCACTCGACTGGCGACCCATGTTTTTCTTTACAGTTATCATTTTTTGGTTAGGGTTCTTCACAGCGTCGCCAAATAGCAGTTCAAGCAGCTCAGGGTAGCAGCTCTTCTTCGAGCATCATGATTCACCGTGATTCTTGACCTTGCGAAGGGTTTTTGAATGATTTAATCCTAGACATAGATATAATGTTAAAGTGTCTATACATAAGCATTGGTATGAGTAGCTAACATTTGTAATTACTATGTGTTCGACTCTTGTAGTCTTTGACCTACACATAATGTACACATGTCAAGACGTTAATACTTGTATGTACACACGTGAAAATTCATCCAAGTATGGCTAACATGGGTGCAATGGAAGTTAATTTTGCAGTAATATATCTCTCAAGACCCATAACAAAGCTTTTCTAAAAAGTATTTTTATGGCATACATTTGTATCACATGATACAAATGAATGTCTAGGTCAGGGAACACCATAAATATAATAACCAATGGCTAACATGGGATTCATCCCTTGAGAGTCCAAAGAGAGACCCCAATAGACGGAACATATAAACCATCCCTATGTGCCGGTTCCAAAGTTGTCTCACTGAGATGGCTCATACCAAGCAGAACATCATGCGACTGAGCATGCCAGAAGGCAGAGAATATCAATTTGATTATTGGTTGCATCTAGAAGTCTAAATTTACCCTATGAGACATATTTGAGGAGCAAAGGATCGGTCGAACATCCAAATTCTCGAGTACATGCTGGGTTCAAACTAGCATGCTAGCCAAATAGTGCTTGAGTGAAAGGTCGACTAATTGTCTGTACCGAGTAGAGAAGTTGGTCTCGAGGGTAACTTTGATGCTTTGGACTCATGCACGAAGTCATAGCTGTGTTTTGAGCTTCCTAGAGTGGCCGAACCAGTTGAACCTGCCATCTCGTCGTGCCACTATGTCCAGAATGGTGGAAATCTGGGGTGTGGCACATCCGTGCAGTGAATCTCTGTATTTTCTTTTCAGGGAGGTTTCACGGTACATAAGCTACAAAACGGTGGAATTAGCAAATGGAGCCATTTCGTGCCCCATGTCAAATGGAGAAAAATTTGGGGGTTGGGACATGTGTAGGGTGGATTTCCATTTTTTTCTTTTCGAAGAGTTTCGTGGGGCATGAGTTAACATTTGGATAATGGAATTAGCAGATGGAGCGATTTCGATGCCCTGATACTTAAACCCTACTAAATCTATAGAGTTTAGGTTTTGGCAGCTTTCTTTACCTCTGAAGTAGTCAAGAGCTTGCGTATAGCGTTTCCTTGAGGGTCCAAAGAGAGACCCCAAGAGAGAGAACAAAAAAAACCCACTTTAGACCCGGTTCCAACTTGCCCCGTCGCCATAGCTCGTAACAAGTTGGACATCATGCGACTGAGCAAGCCAGAACGACATGAAATGACAATCCAGAACGACATGAAATGACAATCAACTGCGTGATTGCATCCAGAAGGGCAGTGTTATCCTATGACACATGTTTGAAGAGTAGATGATCAATCAAAAGCTTGGATTGACAAGTACATGCTATGTCAGACTAGCGCACTAGGTAAGGAGCGCATTGAGCAGGTTGACTAGTTGCCTGTAACGAGTCGAATTTGGCTCTGTTGGTCATAATAGTTGGTCCCTAGGATAAATTGGATGCTTTTGACTAATGTAAAGTGAAAACTGCATTCCGAGCTCGCTAGATGACGGAGCTGGAGGAACTCGCCATTTTCCCGTTGTGCCCCTACATTAGAAAGGAAAAAATTTGGGGGTTGCCACATCCATACGATGGATGTCCATTTTTCTGCTTGAAGATGTTTTTATGGACATGAGCTACCATTTGTACGGTGGGATTAGCAAATGGAGCGGTCCCTTGCCCCGATACTTTAACCCTGCCTATTTGGTAGGGTTTAGGTTTTGTCAGTCTTCCCTGCCTCTGCAGTGGTCGAGAGCTTACATGCAGGGTTTTCTTGAGGTTGCAAAGAGAGACCCCATAGAGAGAACAAAAAAACCCTCGCCAAGCACAGGTTCCGTTGCCATGGCTCGTAACAAGATGGACATCGTGCGACTGGGCATGCCAGAAGGCACGACACAATAGTTCGACTGCGCGGATGCATCCATAAGGCCAGAATTACCCTTGGACACATGTTTGAGGAGTAGACGATCAACCTTTAGTCCTCCCAAAGACATTAGATGCCACTTCCGATATTTTGTTCATAAGCAACGCATTTTTAGCAGACAAATCCCCTAACCATTCAATAGATTGGAGAGCATTCTCCATCACTAATTCATAATCCCCTGCTTTTTCCCATTTACACTTCAACTTGCCTTGTTGAGCATTTAGAGTAGATGTTTTAATTATCTTTAAAGATAGATTACATTTTAAAGTCGCGTGATTTGATTCAGGTTAAGCTTTAACCAGGTTGGTTTCCCCATCAGATAATCTACCACGCTAGCCCCTTGCGGAAGAATGCATGTCATAGCACCAGAAGAAGGAAATTTAGGGATATCATCAGTAAGCGCGACTCGTTTTTTAATAAGTTTTAGTTAACTGTTAGTTCCAAATACGACATGAAACCAAAGGTTGTGATGCGCAATGTGTATAAATACGTGCATATCTTCAATAATATCTTCAGAAAGCCTTTGAAAACCTGCTAGTTCCATCTCATGTATAGATAATCCTTGAAGCGATAGATCTCTTATCCCTTCTAACTTGATACTGGCTTGATTTTGAGCAATTCGGCTATTAAAATCCCCAGCTACAAACACTGGACCTTTTAACTTAAATTTTGCAATATCTCGTGCAAGATGAATGAATGGATCCTCTGAGGAAATAACTGATTGCTTATATACAGAACTGTCTGGTGGGACAAAACAAACCACGACAACATATACTACGATTTGATTTTTGATTTCTAATCATATATATTGTTTAAACTCACATATCTTTATTACTTGTATAGCTTGAGCATATTGTGTGCACACATAGCAGGCAATACCACCAAAGCTTCTGTCCCTTCTATACCTTTCATATTCCATGTCGATTCAATCAATACAAAACCTGGTCAACCTGGTAAGTTTTCTAGTCCGCCCATCTCATGTTCCCAAGTTTCTAATAAAACTAGAAAATCCACAGCTTTTAACAAAGACATAATTGAAACTTGTTTCCTATTACTAAAGCCATTCACATTCCATATCATACACCTGAGGGTCTCAAATCCCTATTCAACAATCTTACTGTGACGACCGTACGTATTCTGATCAAATACGGCGTCCATACGTATTCTGACCAAATACGGTCGCCACACAGGCAGCATGCATGAGCGACACCTGGCACAATCTCGTCCACTGG
>JAANSK020254119.1:0-12951 GCA_011763485.2 Isoetes engelmannii
CAGACATCTTCAGACCAGCAATAACATGATCCTTTACTGCGGAGACTATCAACTGAGTTAGCCCTTCGGCCACTATAAAACAAAAATGGGGCTAGCGGGAAGCCCTGTCTAATACCTCTCCCCACTGGGAAGATTAACGATGTTTCCCCAAGATAGGACAGCGTGGAGTGACTGGAAACCAGTAACTTCCTTATCGCTGAAGTGAAACCGTCCCCACAACCAAAAGAAAGAAGCATCTTTTAAAGAAAGGACCAGCTCACGCTGTCATAAGATTTCTTAAAATCAAGCTTTAAGTAAATTACCTTATGTTGAGTTTTCTTAGCCCTTAAAGGCCGCTGCAATGTGTTAGCATTTTTGTTGTCTAACCTTTTGGAAAAGCAAACGTCACATACGGCGAAGCCTGGTTGGCTGACGTGGCTCCAACCTGGGTTAATGCTTACTGAAAGTTAATCGTGAAACCAGATTTTGTACATCACGAAGTTTTGTGCCACTAGATGAAAATTCGACTCACATTTTAAACTACTTGTAGCTCCTAGGGTTTTTGCAGTAATGGCATTCGCTGCTGTCTGTCCCGGACGCTCCTTCTTGCGACACACCAACACCTCACTTGGTTTGGAATGGGGAATTGCCATCGGAGCAGCAAAAATCGTCTTCGATCTTCCTGATCATGGTCCACGCCCCCAAGCCTTGGTTTCTCACTATACATCCCCACTTCAAAATGTCGACGAATTGATGGTTGGTGCCTTCTGCCCTCTCTATTCTTCTCTTAAAACTGTCCATGTAGCTTCCAGAAGACTCTCAGTGAAAGGTGTAATGGCTACTACGGCTATGGATGGAAGCAACGGAGCTCCTAGTTGTGATATAGAAAATATCAATGCAGTTGCAGATGAAGGTCAGTTTTTATTTCCTTCACACTGTTAGTTTTATGCTTCTAAGCTAGTGTTTGATGACGTGCATAATTTACCTACATAGGAACGATGTCCAGTACTTGTCTAATCACTTCACTTCACTTGTAGTATTAGAGATGGGTACGTTGATGGCTCTGGAACATCCTAAAATTCGCTTGGTATTAATGCCTGGTGAAACATGCCGTTGGGTCTAGGTGGACAACTTTATAGTATAGGTGCACTTAGCTGTTTAAGCTATATTTAATGCTGAAAACGTTCTGGAGGAAGGTCTTTTATCTCTCTGCATGTATCCTTGTTGCATAGGATGAAAAGAACCCTGAATTGAGCTGGAGTTTTTGGTTCTAGCTTTTGTTGTAGTAAATCTAGAGAGTTTTTATGTGTTACTTTAGCAAATGTTTACGTAGAACACTGGCTTGCTTGGCTACAGTGAATGTTTGAGAATGTAAAGGTAGTTTTTTTTCCTGAATAGGCGGTTGCCGTAAGGGTGAAGTCACGAGGGTAACTAAAGAAACACAAGTGAGCACAACAATTTGGTTAGATGGCACAGGTCAGTGCGATTGCTCAACCGGCATCCCATTTCTGGACCATATGTTGGATGTAAGTAGGCCGCAACATTTGTAGCTCAAATGTAGTAAACTTTTAGTATTTATCTAGGCGTAAGGCTACAAGTGGAATCAAACATGTTGTTGGCCTGGTCCGGTTTTCCAATGTCTGATGTGTTCCTTGTACAGTTGCATTTCTAGCCAAAAAAAAGTGTGGGCTTTTTTAATCCCATATGAGAAGAAGTCAAGATGGCCCTATATTTTGAATCAGCTCTAAGCAAAACCAGTTTGAAAAGTAGATTCGAACAATGGCCCCAGGCATACAAAAGCTTGGCCACCAACAGGATGGGGAGTTCAAATGTAGCGGTGTAGAATTGCTGCTTTTTAGTGGAAGATTAATTTGCTATGACAAGCCAACTCTCCTTTTTTCTAAACCTTCAAGTTTACCGGACCCTTTACAGCAAGACAAGCAGTTCTGTATTAAAACTGTAGATCTGTTGTCTTCGAGTCCAGTTTATGCTTCTCTAGGCTATTTTCTAGGTAGTACGTTGTCTTGATATACTACCATTTTTTGCTGATACTTTGAGAGGCCAGCAGAGGCTACAGGATGCCTGGCTCTTCTGGACAGCAAAGTTGTTAAAGAAAATGCATTTTTGTCAATAATATTTTAAAGGATCCCAACCTTGGTTTGAAATTACAGGAGGTAAATTTGGTTACTTGCATGATGTAAAGCAGGTGGCAGACAACTCAGGAACTATGTGCATTTTGCTCATAAAGCTTCAACTTCTAATTAATGTGTGGAGACACAGAACTGCCCAAAAATTGGAAGATGGGTATCTAAATATCCTGTTCATTTAAGGACACCATCTGTGGAACTGTTCAAAAATTATTCTTGTAAAAGTGTCTTCTAGTGTACGAGAGTAATAACACTGTCATTATGCAGCTTAGAAGTGGGTTTGATTAGAGGAATGCTGTCTCTTTTTATGAAGTAAGGCTGGTTGCATTATCTTTTCCAGTACCTAATGACGTTGCAGCATTGATGAATTTCATTATTTCGACATTACCTAACTCAGAAAATGCTCTATCAAGCAGAGAGAGTCAGCCAGAACAGGAAAATAAAAACAAACAATGCTGATCTGTGTCTTTGCACCTGAATTAATTCTTCAGATTCCAACGAACACAGGCATAAGTCGGATTAATTTTGAAGGGGCGACTATAGAAAAGGCCAAAAGGGGCTAAGAAAACAGCAAAGGCAGCTAAAAAAATCATTCCAGAAGGAAAATGAGAACCTTGGAATCAGGTCATCTGTAGGGGGGAGGGGCAGAACCAGTTATGCTTTTCCCGTGCTTCATGGCCCTAAGGGACCAGAGACATAAATGCTTCCTTCCTTTCTACCAGCATCCCATTGTCATATTGGGGTTAAATGCAGCATAGAACTATATACATAGCTATGCATTTGACTTTTTATTTTATTACTTTGAAAAGTGCCTTGCTTAAATGTCTAACTTCAGGAAAACTTGAGAAAAAAGTGGACATCTACAGACACCATTTTGGCACCGTTCTATGTCATTCTATGAACCTGAAGATGTTGAACACAGGAATAAGTCATCACTACCTTGTAATTCTTCAAGAGCATATCTGTAAATTTATGACCTTTATATATGCTGATGGTCTTTCAATAGAGGGAATGAAGGAGATGAAGTCTGGGAAGAGAATTTGATATGGTAATGCCTTATTGTTGGCATGTTGAAAGAATTTGAGCCGTAAGCACAAAGTTTCATCCCAATGGAAGTGTTCTTGGATGGATAAAGAATTGGAATTTGTGCATGACGTGGCTTTTGCTAAGAATATACATTCATCAATTTCCTCAAGCTTGTTTTCATGGATTGCAAGACAATTAGTGGCAGAAGGAACAAAATATGTTAGCCATTCTAGAAAGGGAAAGGGATTTATGTTGCAGGTGCATCATTCCTAAATTAACGGCCTTTTGAGTCAAACTTGGTACAAGCTTCAAGAAAGCAATCATTCAGCACATTCTCTCCACAAGAAAAACTGCCTCTTTTCTCAGTAGAAGCTTTTGTTGGCAGAAGGTTCTTATGGAAGAGGGATTTTGTGGTGTGTCTGGAGCAAAATGGAGGACAGTTGATCCAACTTGATAGGCATCTCATACGGACTCAAAGTAGCATCTATTGTAACGGCTACCTTTGCCAAATTCAGTTTTATCTGCAAAATTTTCCCAATATATGCGTGCCACTGATACCATTGCTCATTCCAGATTCTTAGTTAGCTTTGTCTTTTTGTCATTAAATCTGGTTCCATTATCATCGAAATCCACTCTTTGAGGATGTCATTTCATCTGTATGGTAATTTACTAGCATCTATACTGGATGTTTCAAGTTGTTGTCAAAAGACAATTTGGATAATTGGAGGGCGAAGCTTAACATGCTCATGTTTCTTATTGTTAGAATTAGGCATGATTTTTGCGATTGGAGACCTTTGGGATTTTACCTCAGACATTACAATCTGGGACTTTGCTCCTTCCGCAAATGACAGCCAGTGGGTGTTAGCTTGAACTGACCTCTTTGTCTTTCTTAATTTTCTTTTATAAAGCTGTATTCTGTTCATCTTAATTCAAGAGAGTGACTGTTCTTTGCTCATCCTTTTTTGTGCCTTGGCTTGTGTCTTGTTCTTGATGAGATCTCCGAATTCTAACATGGTATCAGAGCCCAAGAAGAAGAAAATTGAGTTCTTTGGAGCTGATAGTAGCCTGCCTGCTGAAAGATGTCCTTATAAATGGAAAACGAATTCCTAAATCACTGGTGCTACATCTAGTCTAATTGTCACAAACCACATATACGTTGACAATCTGATCTTTCTGGTTTCCAAATATTCAAATATATAAGCAAAGCCCTTGAATTTGTATAGTTGGTTTGCTCATGCTATTCCTATAGCACTTGCATATCCCCAGGTAATCATCGTAAAAATCAGATCAGGAGCACCCCTCTTACTTACAAGATTTCCTCCACCACAGCTATGAGATTATCCCTCACTCTTCTCATAGACGTTTCTCATTCCTCACTTCATTTGAAGATGAATTAATGAAATCCCTGTTCATTTCCTTTGCAGCAAATCGCGTCACATGGCTTGTTTGATTTAATAATAAAGGCCAAGGGAGATACTCATATTGATGACCATCATACAAATGAGGACATTGCTTTGGCTCTTGGCACGGTTTGTAACTCTGTCTTTTCATATAGTATTTACATAGGCTCATGAAATATGTTCTTGTTTTGGCATTGTTTATGTTCATTGTGTAGGCACTGGCGCAAGCACTTGGAGATAGGAAGGGTATTAATAGGTTTGGTTTTTTTTCGGCCCCATTGGATGAGGCTCTTGTTCATGTCACTGTGGTAAGCCTATGTAGACTTGGTGTTCCAGAACCTTGCATTCTGTTTTCTTTTCTCCCAGTTGGTCCTTTCTTTAATGTGCAATTTCATTTTGTTGTTCAGAGTGATGGCATTTATAGATGGAATGTAAGGCTCTCTCCCATTAATAGTCTTTGACCATTTTGAACCTGCCCCATCCTAAATAAATGGATTGATCCATATTCATGAGCTAGTTCTTGGTGTATCCAAGGAGATATGCAAGGAATTATTTAAGAAACTTGTATCATGTTCCTTCAGTTATTAGTTAACAGAGATTTTTTGACAATGTTGTGTTCTTTGTAGCTACTAGACGATGTTAACTTTTTGCAGCAATTTACATTCGTTTTTTTAGGATTTGTGTGGTCGGCCACATTTGACTTACCGTGTACAAATACCAACAGAGAGGGTTGGCACTTATGACACGCAGGTAATTTATGCAGGTTGATCCAATGGTGAGTTTTTTGTTGAAAGTAGTTTTACGACACAAACTCATTTGAGGGTGGATATTTAATATTAAGGAATCATGTGTACAATGCTACTTCAGGAGAAATGGTGTTTTTTATGGGAGTACTATTAAGAGTGCAGAACATAGACTTCTCCTTATGTGCATGTCATTATAATTCATTGCCTGAAACTTCAGGCTAAATAATGAGTGCTATTTGTAAACCATGCCAAAAAGTTGGTGAACTGAAATATGTCTTCTCTTAAATAAGTAATGCTTATTTTGTTTTCTTGTTCAGTAGTTGGCCTTGACTTTTTATGCGTCACTAAATTCTGCAGTTGGTGAAACACTTCTTCCAGTCACTAGTGAATACATCTGGGATGACGCTTCACATTCATCAGGTTTGGCGCCCAAGCGAACTTTATCCTTCTACAAGCAAGAACTTGTCAAGTGTTTGATCTGCGTGGTCTATGTCTTCAGCTTAACAATTAGTAAAACTGGAAGCCACATTATGATGTTTATTCATCTTTAAGAGCATAAGTGAGCAATTCATGCTGCAAGCATTGGTTTGTTTAGTCTGACATGAGCTCTGGGAACTGTTTCTACTTAAGACCATTAACTATATACCTAGAATACCTTAAGCTGGGAACTTTTCTTTGCAGGTGGAAGGTGAAAATTCGCACCATATTATTGAGGCTACATTCAAAGCTTTTGCTAGAGCGCTGAGAGCAGCAATAGAATTTGATCCCCGCAGAAGCGGCAGGATACCAAGGTAATTACTATAACGTGCAAACGAGGTAGATTAAAGGCTAAGTATCTTGTGTACACTTTTATTGCAGTTCCAAAGGTGTCCTTTCCCAGAAGTAACTCTATGACAGCAAAATATAGTAGCATACACATGGTATTCTGGGTTCTAAATATATGTAATTTAATCACTTTGCGTTGTTCAAGCTTTGACGAAGGAGCTACCGACATGATGTATATATATAAGGGATATCTGGACATCTTATTAGTGATCCTAGTTTATTCAAGAAAGTAGGTTGTCCAATATGAAGAAGATAAAATATAGTTGTAACAAATTATCCGCTTGAAAACTTTTTGTCATTTATATGTAGGTTGGCAATTATAATGTTCCAGTTATATATGATTTATATGATTTATACTCGACTATTTGTTGACTTTCAATAGTCCTTAAAAGATAGCAAGCACTATTTGTTGAATTTCAATAGTCCTTAAAAGATAGCAAGCGCCAATAGAAATTAGACATGCCATATCATTATAACTAGAACGAAACATCCCGAGGCCTATCAAAGGCAGAGGCATCAGACCAAGTTGAGATGCATCAACAAAACGGGAAGAAAGTTTATAACATGTTGTGGGATGACTTGAACAATGCAATATCTTAATCGGTTCCAGCTTTCTTTCGGTGGTGCATTTTTGTGCGGCCATCTATCATGTACCAATGTCAAGGAATGATAATCGGGTCAGCCAATTTTCTCCTACAGGTTTGATTGGTCATCGCAACTTTACAGACTGCATCAGAGTTATTTGGGCAGCCCTCAACAGAGTATTTTCTTTGTTCTATGATGCGATTTGGGGCAGCAATGGCATGGCACTGTTTCTTGTGCCTTAGAAAGAATCACCAATAGAGTGTTCTTGTGCGATTTGGGAGCGATGACGCACAGAATGATTCCTTTGTTCTATAGTGCAATTTGGGAAGCAATTTGGGCTAGCAGATGTAGCAGGAATTTGCAAAGGATTTCTAAAACAATATTTTATAGTCGAAAACGGCTCTGTGTAAGGAGTTTCTTAGATGCATAGCCACAGGATCTTCTAGTTTCCTAGATGTATAGCCACAGGAAACCCTCTCCAGTTGCATTTTTCACAAGAACAAATAGGTCATTCAACGGATCTTCAGGCTGCAGCGAGAGATTTGTAAGGATTATAGGCAAGCACTCAAAAGCTCTCGCCGATTAAGATATTGTAGAGGTTACCTATCTGGTCCCCCTTTCCGGTTTGGGCAGGGTAATTTTAAGATCACATTACACAAGAAAGTTACTAGTCAACCTCATGCATAGCAACGGGAAAACTAACTATTTTCCAAATCTAAAAATCTACAAATATTTTAGAGATGCTACTTTAAATCCACAAGTTGGAATTGACCTTAGGGATGCTACTTTAAATACACAAGTGGACTCGAGCTTATAAGAAATTTAAGATGGCGCTTTCTTGTCACATCAAATTGTAGAGACTAAATCACAAGATTTTTGCATCTTGTTCAAGTAGTGGTAGTGTAGGACGAAATCACAAGATTTTTACATCTTGTTTAAGTAGTGGTCTTTTAAAATCCATCGGGTGGTCCAGATCATCTCGCAATTAATTATTGTCTTGTTTGAGGTACTTTTACATGTTCTAAGCATAGAATGCCTATGGCTTAATTATTGTCTTGTTTGAGGTTGCATGTTCTAAGTAGTATTTCCAACATTCTGATTGATACAATAAATTTTTTCCTTTTTAAGTCCACAAGGAATGGATTGGTGAAAAAGAATCCAATTTAGAGACAAATTCTTTACCACAAAATTGTTTTTCAATTGTTTTTAAACATTAAGCCCAAATGAGCTACAAGATTACCTTGCAATAGTTAATTCTACATAATTAATGAAAAAAAAATGAAGGAAAAGTTACTGAAATACCCTTATTGTTTGCTGAAATTATCAAAATGCCCCTCAACCAGGGGCATTTTGGTAAAAATGATCATAACTTTTATATGATAATCCAAATGCAAATGTGCCTTCAAACAAATTGGAGACACTGATGAGAGCTTTCTAATGAGTATAAGATCGTCTGAATTGAACTTGCTGATGTAAAGTTATGCTGCCTTGAGTCCTTAAAATTTTATAAGGGAAAAATATGTCATAACTTAATGATGCGATCTTGAAATCAGGTGATATTACACTTGTTGGAAAGCTCTCATCATTGTCTACGATTCATTTGAAGGGCACATTTGCATTCGGATTATCAAAAAAAAAATATTTGCATTTTTATCTAAATGCCCCTGGTTGAGGGGCATTTTAGTAATTTCAGTAAACAATAAGGGTATTTCAGTAACTTTCCCAAAAATAAATATGCAACCTCTTATTTTATATAAGATAAGATAACTTTTTTATCGTCCACGGAGGCCAATTGGCCTATGGGACCTGTACAAGAGATAAATGCTTTACCACAACGTAAAATATTGTGGGCTTTGCATTTCATTGATAACCAGCAAATATGAAACAACAACTAAACGATGTCATGAAATCCAACTATGTAGTGCCAAGTTCTAAGCAATCTCGAGTTGAAGACGATGTTCCAAGTTTTAGACGTGGCACAAATGTTCCTATTTTTAATGTCCAGAAAGGACTTTTTAATGGAAGGCACACCACAAATGACAAATGACCAGACTTGTACTCATCCACTTCTTTCATCGAGGGTTTGGAACATGGGTGGGGAACACCACAACCCAAAGGCCGCCACCACCACGATGGGCGAGGCACATTGTAGTGGTGGCGGCCTTTCCTCCTCGGGTGTAGATCGGGAGTCAAGAAGACAAGTGTTGACAACTCCAGAGTGTTCCTCATTGTACAGCCAAGAAGTTTCCCCTATTGAACAAAATGAACAAGCGGTATCAATCATTCAATTCAATTCAATTCATTGAACAATTCAATTCAATTTAATTCATTGAAAAGAAAAAACAACAACGGGGCGTGGTAAAGGCCTTTAAAAAAAAAGTGCCAATATGCCACGTCTTCGTTTAATGCCTTTAAAAAAAGGTACCAATATGCCACGTCTTTGTTTCGGACCCGCCTTTTGGAGAATGAATCTGGCCTGACGCGCTGGCTGTCTGGATTTACTGCAATATTAATTTAACCCAAAATACCTTTTCAACTTCACCCCAATTTAAATAAGCCGTCAGAAAAGATAATCCTAAACTCCAAAAGAAGAAAAAGGAAGGGGAAAGGCGGCGATGGAGCAGACCCTCCGGCACGGCAGCTTGCGCCTTTGATCCAGATTCATGCGCTTATCACTGCTCTTCAATCTATTGCTAGCTTGCCAGTTTCAATCGATTCCAGTGTAACTGCATCTCCGGCGGGACGTTCTTAGCTCCCCCCTTGGAGGTTCTCTCTTTTTCTTCTGAATTTCGTTGCATTCGTCTTGGTAAAATGCCCTCTTGCCGGAATTCTTGTCAACGTCTTTGCTATAAGGAAATAAGAGATTTGATCTTGTGCCGGTTGGTCTGAGTGATTAGAGGAGCTCCTTTCAGCTGCTTGGGGCTTTGCCTGGGAATTATATAGGAAGAAGAAGGATGGTGTTCTGGGAAGGTTATTTGAGTGATGAAATGATGGGAACTATTGCACCTATTGTGGTGTACTGGATTTATTCAGGGTTCTATCAAATCTTTGCGCCTGTCGAAATTTATAGGCTACATTCTAGGAAAGAAGAGGAGGCTCGAAATCTTGTTACGCACAAAGGTGTTGTCAAGGGTGTTCTACTACAACAAGCACTTCAAGCAGTTGTTTCAGTCTGTTTGTTCTCGGTAAGCACGCCAGGCAAGTTTCAATTTTTTGTGCAGCTTTTAGATAGTCAGCCCCAATTGAAGCCTAAACATGCATTCATCTCACATATTGCTTTCTACTTGGAATATTTGCTGCATGCTGATGCTCACTATATGTAACGCCATACTTGTAGAACAAGGGGATTCTATGTTCTTGCTATTTTTCGGTTTGCTGGTAGACATAGTTATGATTATCTATGTTTCTGGTTGCTTGAGTCCAATAGATCAGATGTCAAGTTAGTTCAATGCTACAGACAGAGACAATAGTATGATTAACTATGTCCCTAGTTGCTTGAGTTCAAATTTGAGAAGAAATGTCAAATTAATTGCATGCCATAGATGATACAGCTGTAACTAGATTGTGAAGTTCTAATTAGGTTATGCTTTCTTTTGTTGATTTTAGGTAACATCCAGTGCCACAATTGAAAAGGTTGTGCAACCTTCACTACTCACACAGGCAGGACAATTTTTTGTCGCAATGATAGTGATGGATGCTTGGCAGTATTTTGTACATAGATACATGCATCACAACAAATTTTTATACCGCCACATCCATTCACAACATCATAGATTAATTGCGCCCTATGCTTTTGGAGCACTTTATAATCATCCACTTGAGGGCCTGTTACTTGATACAGTAGGTGGGGTTATATCTTTCTTGCTTTCTGGGATGACTCCTCGAACTGCCGTGTATTTCTTCTCATTTGCAACACTGAAGACAGTGGATGATCATTGTGGAATACGGCTTCCATGGAATCCGCTTCATATAATTTTCCAGAATAATGCAGCATATCATGATATTCATCATCAGCCTTTTGGCATCAAGTTCAACTACTCGCAGCCTTTTTTTACAATGTGGGACAAAATGCTGGGTACATACATGCCATTTGTTCTTGAGAAACGGGCAGAGGGTGGCTTTGAAGCTAGGCCAATTAAAAAGGAATAATGCCAGTGGAGGATCCTATATTTTCTCCTATCATCTTCTCTGAAGTATTTGATAGTTTGTAAGTTTTGCCAACAGACCATTGTGATTATATGTATTTAATAAGGTTGTTTTTGCATTTTCACAGTGAAGATAGAACCCAAAGTTCTGGAATGTGACTAGCATTTTATCTGTACAGTTGGAAAATTTCGCAGCAAAAACTTGTTTTATAAGAGTTGTCAATGGAGTTGTCAATAGGTATCCCTTGTTTGTATTATGTGAGAAGGATAATATTGAATTGTAGTGATGCTGAAACATTATGCATCTCGTTAACAGGAAGTCGAACTTTTGGACATGTCTTTAAACAGTATGCTTAAAGTTGAATGTAGGACCAATAAATATGTTGCACGCCGGGAGTTCCTGTTTCTGCACATGCATGGCGGCACGCTCAATCCGAACAGTTGTAATTAAAAATATGCCTAGTTGTATATGTTGACTGTCATCACAGGCTACAACAAATCTTTACCCATTTGGAGCCATCTGCCACATGATAAATCTGTTAGACATCTCTTCCACAGTTTTTATTAGTGTATTCTGTGTGGCACAAGTATATACAACTTTAGCTGCCCAAAACTACGTGGGTTTCTGGAGACGCTACAACTCATTCAAAAATGTCGTAGGTCTTTTTTGAGTGATACTGCAGGCTAGTTTCATTACCCTCCAAAGTAAGGTAGGATTATTTCATGCCCAAGTTGCTTTCATATATATGTCTTCGATTCCCAAGAGAGATAAATGACCTCCACCAAATACCCTTGTATTTAGTGTACAATTTCAAACTTTTAAGTCCAAAATCTTGAAAATGAGTGAAAATATATTTCAATAAAATCAATGAAGGCCCCATCCAAGTCTAGACCAATGAGCATGGTATGATGTTAGGGTGACGCTCTCTTGTAGACTAGCACCTTGATGCCTTGGCTTGTTTGGTTAATGACTCTCTGAAGCAGTGTCTTAAATTCAAAATATATGGAATTCTCTTTTGACAATTTTTTAAAACTTCAAGATATAAGGAATTTTCTTTTGACAACATTTTAAAATTTCAAGTTCTTATTTGACGTAGTACACGCGTAAAGATCTATCAATTTTATTGGGCAAAAAACATTCCAAGTTATGCCGAGCGACGCTGCTAGGTTCCCCACCAGATGAAAAAGAAGCCAATCTTTGTTATAACTGCCTGTTTAAATGAGAGACTAGGCTAAGGCGCGGGGACAAATGTCGCCCTCTTTCATGTCTGTAGTGATCTTTGGAGTTGCAACTTCTACTGTTGCTTCGTCCAGTGGAAGGAAAGCATTCAATTGAAGAACTGGGAATTGAAGAATCGTGCAGGGTAACAAGCCCGTGTTTATCCCGACCCAGAACAGAGGAATCTACCATAGCCGTTTTCTATTGAAAAGATCTTTGCCAAAAAAAATTTCAGGTACGTAATTTGAAGCAAAAGTCTATTATGTTTGATATTTTCAGGCCATCGGGATTCCGCCTGAAATTTTTTTCTCTGGAGCCGCCACCCTTGGCGACGCACTCGGGGCTCCGCCGCTCGTGCGCCCTGACCGCCTGAAATTTTTTTCGGCCTCGCGGCTCCATTGCCCATGCGTCGCCTCAAAATTTCTTAGACGGAATCCCTCTCAGACGGCTTTCTTGAACCACTTTGCCATCATGAACCTGATAACCCAGTACACCTGGAGAGTACCTGTTTGGATATCAATGGGTTCACTTGGCAACATTTCAACCAGTTAGAGGGACGGACAACTTCATTATGCATTAATAACTCACGAATCTTGCCATACCTCTTTGTATACGGTCCACCCTGAAGGGATCAACGTGATTTCTTTTTAACATGTCGAAGACTTCGTCATAGTCATTTACATTGAAATTATCCATCACATAGTCCAAGTCATCGAGTTCGCCTGGCAACATTTCAACATGTTATAGGGACAGACTGTCACGAACCTAACCGAAGAACACGGAACTGAAATACATGGAAACTGGAATACAGAGGTGGACGCCAAGATCTGGCAAGAATATATTATACAATGATCAAGATTACAACGGCCCGAAGGCGCT
>JAANSK020254130.1:0-12948 GCA_011763485.2 Isoetes engelmannii
CCCCTTCAACAAACCCCTGCATGCTGCTACAGAGCTACTCTCTGGGGGCCTACCCTCAGCATCAACTGAATTCTTCCCAGCAGCCCTGGCCAGTTTCCGGAACAACATCCTTACCCTGAATCTCAGACCTTACCTGTCGTTGCAGAGCTCGCTGAAGCCATCGCACACACAAGACTCAAAATCGACTGCAGGCAACACCTAGCACATGCCATCCCCTTCTCCGATACCAAGTTTGGAAGCCCCCGTGCAAGCACATGGACTGCTATTTCCGCACCATGCAAACCTAAAAACCAAAAAACCAAAATAAAGCCCCGCCCCCCCAAAAATAGCCCCACCTTTGCCAAAACCTTACTCCTTCCCAAATTTTGGGGGCCTTCTAATGTTAGGGTGGAGGTAATTATGCGCTGGGTGGTCCAATATACACCCAAGATGAAGTGCCTCTTGAATGCACCACATGAGATTACAGGAAATAATATAGGTCTGAAATTCGCAATAATTGCCTCCACCCTAACATTACGATTGCTTAGTTTGTACTTGTTAAGTACTTGGTAATGTATGTTTCTAGATTGTCTACGAGATTTTCATAATTGTTGGTAATGTCAAAGAGCTGATATGTTACAGTTGGTGGAGGCACTTATTAGAGCGAAATAGATAGATAGTGTTTTTTACAATAACCCGATGATAAGATTTTTGTAATGTGTTTGCGATCTTCAAAGCAAAATATTGATTAGAACTTTCCTTCTCCATGCATGACAGTATCTCAACTGCATCTAAATCATCAGAAAAAGGGCGGAGGACAAACCATAACATATGTTGGAAATGGGAAGAACTTCCGAGGTGAGTGTGATTTCATAAAATTTTGGACTTTGGACCCTATGATGAAATTATCATTTGGTTGTGACTCATTTTCTAGTCTTACTTTGCAACTTGGTGGTTAAAATATTTTATCTTATCTTGAAATAACACAAGTTCATATACCACCATCACACAAGTCTTAATACTTGTGTGATAGTGGTGTATGAACATCGAAATAACACAAGTTCTTGATAGTCTCACCACTATCAAGAAATTTCTTGATAGTCTCACCACTATCAAGAAATTTTGCTTAAATTTTTCTTGTTGCAAACTTAATTAAACCGAAGATAATTTTGACAGACATATCTAAGATAATGCTGGCAATTATACAACTTCCTTACCGCGGTGCCTCCACCAATATCTATACCCAGATACTCCTCAATAATGCTGGGTGCTCGTCTGCATTCCACCTCTCCCCTTGCTAACATACGTATTTACATAGCCCTCTTCCTCCTCGAAAACATCATGATGTGCAGACTTAGTCTCTAAATCAGGCAGCTTCACCTTCCCACCTCTGCCACGACCAGAAGTGCCTCCTCTTTTGCTAATTCCTCCCCTTCACCTTCTATTATTCTGATTACCACACCCTTTGAACAAATCCAGAACCAGCGATCCCGCACGATCTTCAAACACAACAGGCAAGCCCCTCGTCCATGTGCACATCGAATGTCCCATCACCATTTACAACACCATCTCCAAATTTTGGAGCTGAACAATATCGAAACAGGGTTGCGAATTTTCCTGGGGACTATTCTCCTGTTGAGTGTCATTTACCAATAACACGGAATGGAAGTTGGGTCTTCCAATTCCGTGTCACCTGTTGTGCCGGTTAAGCTTTTTTTTTCAATATTTTTTTGTTGCTACAGAAATTCAACTCAAAAACATCCTAATATTTCAACAGCATTTCGACTCAAAATTTCAACAATATTTCAACTGAGTAAGACTCAGTATTCCAGTATTTCAACAGCAGCATTTCAAGTCGGGATTTCAACACAATTTTTCAGTATTTCAAGAGCATTTCAGCTCTGCATTTCAACAGTATTTTAACTCAGCATTTCAGCTCAGCATTTTAACTCAGCATTTCAGCTCAGCATTTCAACAATATTTCAACTGAGTAAGACTCAGTATTCCAGTATTTCAACAGCAGCATTTCAAGTCGAGATTTCAACAAACAGTTTTTCAGTATTTCAAGAGCATTTCAGCTCAGCATTTCAATAGTATTTTAACTCAGCATTTCAACGGTATTTTAACTCAGCATTTCAACTGAGTAAGAGTCAGTAAGACCAGAAATTGACAGTTGCAATATCAAAACAACAATACAGAAACAAACTCGCCAATCCCTGCATTATTCTGCAATCCGTTCTACAACATAATTTCTGCAACATCATTTCCTGCAACATAAAAATCTGATACTAATAAAAATCTGACAATCTAAAATAATGAAAAGCATAATGAAAATATTATAATCTAAAAATTCTGAAAAGCATAATGAAAATTTGATACTTACAACGAATTGATCAGCGATCCTGCATCACTCAGAGTTCCAACATTTATCACGATACTTTGAATGGTGTTACCTGTAATCGAAACTCTTCCACCAACTCTTCCACTAGTAGCCAAATTTTCATCATAGAAATACTTCTTCAACGCTGGCTTCTCTTCTAACATACGATCAAAGTCGTTCATGTAATCGTCATCAATCAACACAGGTACATAACAGTCTTCACTACCAGAACCTAAAAACCAAAGCAAACTAATATTATTACACGAAAATCAGATGAATATTAAACGAAACATGGATCAACTTACCAGAAGCAATATTGGAAATATCACGAAGCGGGCCAGAAGCAAGTGCAGCAGCCTTCTCACCATTTTCGGACAAACCAGCACTCAAAGTCTTTACATTTTCAGAGAAGGAATTCCGATAATCATTACCGGAAGACAATACATCCATCGCTGATGCTTTGGCTACGACCTCGCTCTGATCATACCTTTGATATGAGCCAGGATTTTTATGTCCAGTAATCTTCATGCCCACCTCAATAGGCACACCAGAAACACTCATCTGCATAATTGCAGTAGTTCTACAACTCTTATTCGTGTAATTACCTTCGATATGGCAGATTTCAACCATATCTTTAAGCCAGCCACCAATTGTCTTCGAGGAGATATGATTAACAGAATACCAAGTAGACTTTCTAGGACGATTGATGGCCGGCAAGAAAACATATCTACCACCAATTTTATCATTCACTTCATACTAAGAAAGTCTGAACTCTAAGTGCCTCCAGCACTCAATTACATCAACTTCATAGCACCTAACGGGCTCTCGGAAGTCTTCTGGCTTACATTTATTAATACCTCCGTGTCGTCTCACAGAATTCCAGATACTCTCTCACAAAGTCCTTTCCAATGAGAAACTGAAAGTCACGCACCTTGCATAATTCCTTGCCTCCACGAATCAGAAATCGTGACATGCAATAGAATGTAAATCGCTTTTGCAGACCTAAATTGGAAGTCACTTGATGTGCTTCATGCGCCAATATCTTGGGCTGATCCTCTCTACTCAGAATATCAGATTTTTTCCTCTTGGCAACGTAACCACCTGCAGCTGATTCATGCATTGCGACATCCAATGCCTTGCGTGCTTTGCAAAATTTAACATCCTTGTAAATGTCAATGACATTCTCGTCCACTCTAGTATGCATCATTCTTGCATCTTGCGCACGACGCAAGATCCTATTGAAGCCCCGATACAAGTTCTGCAATCTACACAAATAAAACAACATAATAAGTGGTGCTGCCACATATTAAATACACACTAAAATAACTTTAACAACTAATAAAGGAAAAATACTTACGAATCTGGAGGATAATATTTCCCATCAAGACGCCGCACACAAAGAATAAACTCTTTCGCGAGCTCATCCAAAGGAATGTCCTCAATTTTCTGCTCAACACCTTTTCCAACGTGTAATCTCCATGCATCAAACCTGCCTCTGACCCACTCGTCTTTAGCCTCCCCTGGATTCTCAAATGCAGAATTTACCCTGCTAACAAGTTCTGGATCCAAACTGCTGATCCCTCCAAGCCGTAATGGCTTCTTTCCTTTCCGGTTATCAATTGATATATCTGCCATAGGTCTGCCACTTCTATACTACTGACATTCGCATCTTCCATAGCAATGCCATCCTCTGCATTGCCACTCTCCATCCCCTCAAACGGACTACGAAGACAGAAATTTGGACATGTTTCCAGCTCATTTGCCACATCTAAAAAGCAGTAACAAGAAATGGAAGTTGGCTGTTCCAATTCCAGCCTAATGAAACAATGAAATGAATGTAACAACGAAATGTAAGTTAACCTAAAAAAGAATGGAAGTTGGCTGTTCCATGAGGTGATAAGGTGGAAAAAAAGAGCTGATAAGGTGGAATTACACAACAAAAGTTACACTAACTTTTGTTACACTTACTTGCCCCCAACTTCGTTGCCCCCAAGGAAGAAATAATGGAACCGGACTTGTGAAAGAAGCTCCTGAAAATTAATGACCCAACTGCTTTAAATTCCACCGCTGCAACAAGTAAGCCTCCTCTAAAGAGCAATTCCGATAAATCAGACCGGATTTGGAAGTAATTGGGCACCATTTTTAATGAAGGATTTGGATTTGGATGAAGGAAGCAAAGCTTGTAACGTAAAGCCCAACTTCCAAGTTGGGGATTTGTGGATCTGCTCTATCTGTTTGTAACCTGAGAATTGAATTTGCAGAGAATGAATTGAGTGGAGAGGGAATAGGCATATCGGTTCCTTTCAACGCATCTGTAGGAGATGTTAAAAAACTAAGATGAATTATGGAGGAAATATATGCCAGGTCTGAATCGAAGCCTCTGCTGGTTGCTCCAGCTGGCCTTTATGATGCAGATTGGTATTAAAAATTTCTGGTTGAATCGGGAGAAGGTGTTGTTGATGTTTTAACACATCATATCTACAATCTTGGAGCTGGTAAGAACGAAATTACACCAAACAGAGCTTGTAATAGAAGTAGAGCTTGTTGTCTTATGATATTACACGACAGAAGATACACTAACAGAAATTACATCCTACATTACACTAACAAAAATTACACAATAGTAACAAGAAACTAGAAACTAGCGTTAAAGCACAAAAAGGAGAAACTTACCTTCATTTACAACTGCTGTTACGACTCCAGAAGCCTCTACATGTGCATTCCGACCTCCCTCATCATCTGCATGCCCATTTTGATTGTGAATCTCTGCATTCCGACTTCCAAACACATCTGCATGTTCACTACTGCCTCCAAAACCATCTGCAGCCCAAAAATCGAGTAAAAAAGAGAGCATAGCAACTAATTTAAGAGCCTAAATCTTTGAAATCGTACCTGAACTTTAGGAAACCCTGGAGCTGATGCATCAGAAGCAGGATTCGCCGGAATGATAGTATAAGCCACGTTTGAACCTAAAAATCCAAGAAACTTATAAAATACACATAAAAATCGGTTATAACTCTACAAAGACCAAAAAGAACCTCTTAAATGCGTTCCTAATGCTACATGTCCATCAGATTTACGGGCTGGTAAAGCTATGCAACAGAAATCAGCTTCTGCAGCAAAAAAACACTCCAAGAAGCCAAAAAACAAGACACAAATGCCTTGTGAGGATCTTAGCCAAGCCTGCGCCTTCATTTGTCTCATGGAATGACTCCTACGATCCCTTGGCGGCCTCCTTGCACGCCTAGACGACTCCATCGAACAACAGAACAGTCGAAAAACAGAGCAGAAAGGGGGAAAAAAATTTGCTCCCCTGTTACGATATTGTAGGGCCCGCTGGACCGGAATCTTCCCCCCAACTTCCTTGTCCCTATACAAAATTCCCCCGTTGTACAATTATTTTTCCTACTCTCCCCAGACTCACTACACTCAGCCCTGCAACCCTGAGCATCTTGGTAATAAATACATAAAAATACCCAATTCCATCAGGCAAGGTCAGGCCATTCAATGAGCCCTCAACTACCTTGAGATTAACCATCTTGGTAAGCAAATTAGCCATAATTAGAAATAGGTAGGGGGGGCTAAGGGGCAGCCCTGTCTGATACCCTTTCTAAGATCGAAAAGGCCAGAAGGTTCACCATTGATGAGCACAGAAGCCGAGGCCAGTCTATTCATATCTTAGGAGATATTGATAAACTGATGGTGAAAGCCCAGGTAGACCCTAACCTCTTTGAATCCTTCCCATCTCAATGAGTCATAGGATTTCCGAAAGTCCATCTTTACAAGTACACAATCTGCATGGATGCCCTGCACCAGTGCAAACCTTCTCTAGCAGCTAGATGGTTGTCCAAAATGTACCTTCTTGGGAGAAAGGCAGATTGCTCTCTTCCAATAATCCTGTTTAAAATGGGCTTGAGTCGGTTAGCAAGCAATTTCATGATTACCTTATAGAGGACATTGGTTAGGGCTATATGTCTCCATTCTCCAAGCACCTGGGTCTTGGCACCTTAGGAACTAGGGTGATAAAACCAGCAGCCAAGGAGGGATCTAATAGCTGTGACTCCCATGCTCCTCTGACTGCCCTAACAAAGTCTTACCCTAGATGGTCCCAGAATTCAATAAAGAATTCAGAGGGAAAACCATCCGGGCCCGGAGATTTATCAGATGCCAATAGACTGAGGGTCTTATAGATTTCATCATTGCCTAAATTTTGAAGCAGAGTTAGATTATCAGCATCAGAGTTCTCTGCTAACCTGGCTCCAGCCATCCTAAGGAAACACTTAGAATTCTCATGGTCTAGTTCAGCATACCACTTAGTCTTGGAACGTACAGCATCACCTCTGGCCTCCTCCTCCTCAATGGCGTTTGCTTTACCTTCTAGCTCTCCTCGAGAGCATGTTTGTCCCGGTTGAAGGGGTCATCAAATAATTCCTGCTTGACTATCCTGAGCCTATTATAGACAGAGTCCTTTTCCTGCTTGAATATCAAAGCTCTAGTCTTTCCCCACTTTTTGATCCAGGCTTTCATACGGTTGAGCTTATGGACCCAGGCCTTCATAGAAGGTAAGTTGGCACCATTATCCAATGAACCTAGGAATTCCTTAAAGGGATTGCAAAAGACCTTTTTTTTTAGCCATGAAGTATTGAACTTGAATACTTGACTTCCTAAGGGTAGGAATATCTTCGAGAACCAGCTTTTGTGGGACGTGGTCCGAGTGAGAGAAGGCAAGGTTCCCTTCAACATAGGATTTATCCATAAAACAGGCAGATTTGTTAGCCATATAAAATCTATCAAGCAAGCAATAGACCCTATCTTGCCCTTTTTGCTTGTTAGACCAAGAGAAGGAGGCATTTGGGGGAGGGATTAAGGAGAACCCCACATTGTTGACAAGAGAGAGCCAAGCATGCTCTCATCATCCTGTAGGTTTCTGTGCAACCCAATTTTTTGATCCCAAACATCTGTCATGTTCAGGTCCCCACCCAATATCCAATTGTCAACCAGAGTCTCAAGCTGCAGAATACACCCTTCGACAGCTGATCACATGGCTGCCCTTTTAGCAGGTTTATTGGAGGATAGACATTAATGAGCCCCCATTGACAATCCCTGTTTTCAAAAAATGACCGATTGCCACCTACCATAGGGACCTGCAAACTGGCGCTTATGAGCCTGACCCTTCCAAGGAATGCATGTACCTCCTTTTGTACCTTGGACAGCACAGCTAAAGGATGAGTAACCGTTACAAAGCCAACTGCCCAGGGCTTTGGCCTCAAAGTCTGATAATATGTGTTCCTGTAGCAGAATGATGTCAGCCTTCATGGATCTGAGGGCCGCCAAAACTCGAGCACGTTTGAGTACTCCCTTAATACCTCGCAAATTCCAAGAGACAATAATCATTGGGGGGTGTAGAGTTTTGCATATCTTCAACCGAACTTGAGGGAATATGGCTAAGGGAGCACCCCACTTTAAAGGAACATCCCATTTGCATGGAGTGGATAACAAGGCCAAAGCATGTAACAAGGTCAAAGCACTTAGATTTTGGGGACATGATCCTCCATAGATAGCTCATAGGTTTTGGACGAGATAGTAGCCACCAAAGGTTATCTCCCTCTAAAAGAGGCCACATATTTTTTGTATAGGAGCATAGGTAGGGTGACCACCCACCATTTGAATAACCATGGTGACCTCATAACACATGTGTAGGAGCATGGTGATGTGAGGTAACTTGGCGCTAGAAAGTAGCACATAGATATTACCCTCCATAAATAGCTATTAACCAACCAGTTAACAGAATATGGTGACCTCATAACATTTGTGTAGAAGCATAATAATGGGAGGTAACTTAGTGCTAGAATATAGTGCTTGGGTACTAACCTCCATAAATAGGAGCATGGTGATGGGAGATAACTTGGTGCTAAGAGATAGCACTTAGATATTAATCTCCACAAATGACTCATATACTTTGGACGAGGAAATGAACACCAAAAGCTTTCCTTTGGACGAGATAGTGAATACCAAAGACCTTTACCTACTAAGAGATTGCATAGGAACACACAAAACTCGTAGAGGAGCCTAGGTAGGGTGACCTCCAACCATTTGCTTATTTTGGTGCTAGAGACTTTCTTAGGCACTTTATCAACATAAAAGAACCATAAAACTTGCACATGTGACCCTTGCACAAGTCTGAAGTGGGAATTTATAGGGTGCTAACAAATAGCACAAGCTTAGGAACACTGGCCAGCATATTCTATTTGCTGCAAAATTGTAGGGGAAAGGGACTCCCATAAATATAGATATTGGACCTGTTGTAACTAGTTTGTCAAGATCTGAGGGCAACACAACGCTTGTCCAGTATAAGGAAGAGCCTTATTGAGTGGAACCATTGGCATTGTAGTCTCCATCCCCATAGATCGAATAACACATATGAACAGGATCATGCACATAAACCAGAATATTTTAATCATCCAAAAGGACGATTCAAAACTGTTTTTTATATTAAAAGGAACCATTAGAACATTGCTTGAAATACATAGAACAGAGCCAAAATTGGGTCAATAGGATCTGATATCCATCCAAGCAGCATGGATCACAGGGCTCCAGAGATCTCTTCCAAGAAAGAACTAGACTTAGCTACCAAAGAAAGCAAGATTCCGTATATATTTAGGAGGAAGAACTGCAACCTTGTGCCAAAGAATGCTCCGAAAGAGCCTGTGCAATAGAGGCTTCAAAAGTGTTTTTTTCCACCTTTTTGCCAATCGGCCTGGCCTTCTTTCTGTTGAGTGGCTGCCTATCATCACTTGATTCAGCGGGGGGGGGGGGGGGGGGGTGGGCGGACCTTGTCCTCTTTTGCTCTGTTATAGCCTTATTGTCTCTTTTTTTCGCTGTTATGGTCACTATTGGATCACTTGCATGGAGCACATCCCCTTCTTGAACCTCTATTACAGCAGGCTCATTGGGATCCATCACCATCATAGGAGTAGCTAGTTCATCACAGGAAGTTGCCTCAGAGGGCTTTAAAGGCGGACTAGCATCCAAAAAAAGCTCTTGCATGGAGCATGCTTTGAGAAGCTGGTTCTCTTTGGGAGAGATAACATCATAGGGAGGAGGATTAGCAGCATTTGGCACCACGAGTGGGCTGCCAGTGGCCATGGGAAAGCATATTTCATCCTCAACAGGAGGCACAAGAGAGGGCTTGATAGCAAGATCAGCATCAGGAGCAACACAAGACTCTCTTGCAGCCAAGCTTGCAGCATTAAAGTCTTCAGTCAAGATATCAGGGAGGCATGGCTCCTCCTCAAGAGAAGCTAGAGGACTAAATCGGTTGCAAGTCCTCGGGCCTAGGATGCCAACAGAGATAGGTGAAATAACAACAGTCCCAACCACTTCTTTTCCAATAGAGGAGGGGTTTTCACTAGAACAGAGAGCAATATCAGTTATAGTAGCCAGAGAGGTACTTGCTGAGACGTCTGGACAAGGGCAGCTTGGGGCTGATGTCTCTGTTCTAAACTCTACCAGAAGGGGGCAGCCTATCGTCGGCAGAAGGAGAGAGCCCAACAGAACCTTTTTTTTCTGCAACCTTGGTAAAACCGTCCTCCTTGGATCCATCCAAGAGGGCCTTCCCATTTGTGTAAGATGTTTTTATCCCAAAAGCCCAAGGGAAATCAGAGCAAACATACCCTGCATGCACTTTTGCCCTACAATTTGTGCATGGGACAGGGAGGCCAGAAATAGAGAGGTGAAACTCTATTAAATTACTATTAAAGCCTCTGAAAAAGACAGATTTTGGAAGAGGCTTTAATAAGTCAAATGTAACACAGATTTTTGGGGCATCCGAGGAAGACCCTCCCATGCAAACAAACTCCCCAAGGTGGGAGGCAATGGCTTTGAAAGCATTCTCAGTCCAGTATTCAGAGCTAAGATCTGAGAGAGAAATCCAGATAGGATAGAAGAGGGCATCTGGTTGTTTAGGATTGAAGTCTGGACGCCATTTTTGAAGCAAAACTTGGTCATTTAGGCAGGTGATAATCCCCCTTTTGAAGAGGAGCAGAGCTTCTCTTTCAAATTGCAGTGTGATAAAAAAATAATGGCATCCCAAAGGTTGAATTCGAGGCAAGAATCTGCCCCTATAAACCCTCTCCAGGATCTTCTTGATCTCAGCAAGAGAAGGGTTTCCCCTTATAATTTTGGCTATTAGACCTTGATTGTCAAGGTGGCGAATCCGGTTTGCCACCTCAGAAATATGCAAAGACACCAATGCAGGTTTAGTGATAGAAGGAGCCACAGATGGCAACTGTGTAGGGGCCAATATTGGCTGATCCATATTCAAACCAGTTGTAGAAGACAAAGGAGTGGACTTAGTGCAGATAGCAGCAGCCGCCATATTGAATCCGATATTAGATGATCCATATTCAGAACTAGTGAAGTTGATAGGAGTAGACTTAGTGCAGGTGGTAGCAGCATCCATATTCAATAAGTCTCAATCCAATAAGATCCTTGAAGTCAATCACAGTGGACTAATAGACTTAGTTGGTTCAATCTCCGAGAGAGGGATAGGAGTTTTAGAGGGGAATAGGGTCGAGCGCCTAACTTTAGCGCCTAAGGAATAATCTTGCCTAAGATATTTCCATGGCCTTTTGGGGAGTTCCTATTTTGGCCTGCATGTCCGAGGTCGTTGGTCGTGATGCATTGATCAAGCCTGTGGAGGATCTCTGTCATCCCCTAGGGAGACATTCCATGTTTTCTGGCTGTCTTCCTGATTGGTGCTATGACCGAGACCAATCCTATGATCACCTACTATCAAAAGAATGGATTTGGGTCAGATTTGGCATGATGTGAAGGTTGTCTCTGACAGTTTTAGCGGCTTTGGCTTTTTGTGATCCATCATGATCCTTTTTTTATCATTCTAATCGACCCTGCTCTGCTCTCAATAAATCCCTTTCTTTACACTCTGCTACCATCCGACCGCTATCTTATTGTCTTCATCCTTTTTCAATCCTTCTTCAATCTGCAAGAGGTTATATTGACATCTATCAATGTCCAGGTTAAATGGGCTGCCCACTTCCCCCTGAAATCGCTTGCTCTAGTTCCAGCTCTGCCATTCAAGAAGCTTCAACCTCCAACACTTCAACCTCTGCCCAGGAGCTCTCAAGATATTTCATAATCTTCTATAGCAACACTCAGATTTGTTGTGGTTGGTTGGAGGGTGCACCTAGTGATATCTGGGCATTTCTTGTTGATGAGACGGTTTTTCCAGAAATCTTCTTCATTGGAGAACAATCTCGGCCTACTCTAAACCCTGGTATTGATTCAATGGAGTTTAGGATCTCATATTTGGGTGCTGATCGACCGCCTGTGGCCAAGTTCTACTTATATTCTGAAGCATTCACTGAAAATATCATTCTGGAGCTATACAAGCTTGCTTGATGTTGTCTCTAAATGGAGTACCTAGTTTTCTCTACTGATTCTAGCACTCTTATTTCAAAACCTTCAGCTACTTTTTCTCAGTTCTCCATATCATCTTCTTTTTCCTTTCAATCTCCTTCTATTACTAGGTCTGTGATCCTTGTCAATACAGACCACATTTGGTGGGGATTTATTGAGGGTCCAATAGATGTTCTCTCGGTATGTTTTTCCTTGCACTCATCGTCCTTCTCTAATTAATTTATTAGAGTTTAATTCTTTCATGAATAATACGTAAATGAATAGCAAGGCTTATCCACCATGATCATAACAAAGTTGGGTCTTGAAGACGGGAGAACTTCTTTTCCACTTTGACCTCAACGCTTTGATGAAAAAGCCGTCAAAATATGCTTTGACAATCCAACTCAAACTTTTTGGAAGAAACATTCTAGACACCCGGAGGTTTAGTGTGTGGCTTGCAGGTCACCTGAAACAGTTGGGTTTACCTAGGTTCCAATCTTTGAAGTTTCTGCCCAACAATTTCTGAGTCTTCAGTTCGCCAATTGGTGAGTCGGGGCGTTGACACCCTAGGGGGTGCCTATGTGCTTTACCAGTACTATACTCCAGGCATGTCCACCAGTTCTTTGATAGCAGTGAAGATCCCATGTTGGTTTCAGATCGAGGATCTCCCTTCGGATATGATGGTGCCGGAGTTTCTTGTGCCCATGGCTAATGATTTGGGGGTCCATCTGGCTCACTCTATTGTGCAGGTTCCCAGGATCTGTGTAGCTCTGCCCGCCTTGCAGCCTCTGCCTACTTCCCTTCCTGTGCGAAATGGCCCGTGGCATTTTCTCTTTCGGTTGAAGCTCCTTAATGGGGCCGAGATACAACATATGTTTCCTTCTATAGAATTGCCTCGCGATTCCGAGGAGGTGCTAGGAGTTGCTGGGGTTGCTCGGGACAGTTCAGATGCTGGAGATGGATAGGAGGAGCAGGTTGAGGAGGTACTGGGGGATGGAGTGGCACGGTGTGATGACATGGATCAGGGGTCTCCTCCTCCTCCTCCTGTTGGGCCAGCAGGGCGTGGGGGTTCCATGTATGCAATCCAAGTTCATCCGTCGTCTAGCTCTGCTTCAGTGATGTCTGCACCTGTCCTTCCGGATAAGTACAAGGATTTTGCTGATGTTTTTGAC
>JAANSK020254141.1:0-12948 GCA_011763485.2 Isoetes engelmannii
CGTCCTTCAAAAAAAAAAAAAAAAAAAAAATCTAAAGAAGTTTAACTGTAACAAATTTCAGGATCTTCAAAGGCCTTACCAGTTAGATTATAATGTAAGTCAATCTAAAGAAATTTATATAAATGTAAAAGGTTTCTTGATTTTAAAAACTTTGAAGCAGCATATAAACAACATGACCTTTCAGTGATAGTAGACATTCTAAAGTTACTTTGTGTACGTCTTCAAGTATGAGCTTTCGTGCATTATAAAAAATTATACATATCTACGATTTAGTGCGAACTCCATTCTCGAGAGCAACTCATCATGCAAAAGCACCTGCTTTTAGAAAATTAACATCATTGTATGACCTAGTTCTCCAGGAATTTAACAATGGCTTATTTATTCAAATCCGTTGCAAATACCGTTGTGACAACACCATTGCAAGGTCCAAAATTAAAATTTTTCGTAACTAGTAAAAACGCCTGCTTGTATTTAAGACTACCGAAAATACACGAATTTATAGTATACTTTCCCCAAATCCTTGAAAAATCTTATGGAAATTGCCTGAAAAAAGGCCGGTATTTTATTTGGTTATCAAAAAAATTTCAGACTTGCCAGATTTTTCAGGGCCTAATCCCCAATTTTGAACCCTGCACCATTGTGAACTGTGCTATGAAGGGGATAAACAGTTAGACACCCCTGAGAACCCATTACCTCATATAAACAAGCGAGCCGGCCGTTTATCTAAGGTAATGGACTAGCAGAGTGTTTATCCCCTTTAACCGGGGAGGCAAGGTTCTTCATCCATAGCTGGGTTATCAAAGGTTTGGCAGGTTGCAGCTCGATTATCAAAGGTTGGGCAGGGTTATCAGATGTTCGGCAGGCTGCAGTTCAATTATCAGAGGTTGGGCAGCCTATAGATCAGTTATCAGAGGTTCATAGATGCTCCAGACTGGATTCAGAGGTTCATAGCTTGCCGACTAAGGTCCCCTAAGTGCGCGGAATAGAGCGACCTTACCTTTAACCTCAAAAAAATTTGCAGTTATAAAAAAAAAGTTTGCCCAAAAAATCCTTCTTTACCCCAGAGTTTGCCCAGGGGCTCTTAATGCAGGGCTTGATAGAACAAATTTTAAGGTTGTGCCCAAAGCTGTACTTTATGCTCCTACCCATGCAATCTTCTGATTCCCTTTTCTAATATAATTAATACAATTAATACACCTTGTGTTGCGCAATTCCTTTAACAGGATATAAGTACAAACGAAAAAGCAAAAAGCTTGAGTTCCACTATCAGCATGAAGTATTTACATAGCGTCCCCAATTTGATCTAATCTTCTCCCTGCCGATGTTCCAAATTTTCCCATCTTCTGGAGTTTAACTTTTTACCTTGGCTTAAAGCTGTATTACCTCTTGCCGTAGTCCCAGCTATGAGGGAACAATAAATCTTCTATGTACTGTATTTTACAAGTGTGACAAGACTTCCCGTGAAGCATTTAGAAGCCTATTCCTTATTCTCATATTTGCAGTAGCAGAGCCTGTGTCTTTCAGCCTCCCCTAGTTTCACATATTCCATCTACAAACTTTAAAAAACATATAATCAGCATAGCTATTTACTACAGAAAATTTTAAATGTTATGCTTGTGGCAAGCGTGAGAATCTACCTTACTCCGCAAGCCGCATGTCCAGCTTAATCAGCGTAGGTTCAAGGACTCTTACAAGCTCTTTTAGAGAGGTCCAGGTAAGTGTCAGCCATTTGGAAACAGCTCCCAAAATTCTTCAGGCTCTTGCCCTTGATGGACAACCTGCAGCACAAGACCATCAGCTGCCAGCAATTAAAATTGACAACCTTCTAATTGAAGGTGTATTTTTTTTTTTTTTGGTTGAAAATTGAAATGAAAAAATGTGAGGTACATCAGGTGGCTATGCCGTTTACGACAACTACATCTCGATGCGAGAGTGCAGAAGAGAAACGCATAGCCTATACACTTTCTACTATGTCATTATTCTAGTAGAAGTTCTCACATTTGGCATCATTAAGCTGCAACTATCATGTTAGAAGGAGCCAATCTAATAAATCTGTAAATCTTAAATCTTTTCCCTCCTGAAAATCTACTGGTTCCTACACACTCCTCCCCCTTCCAATCTGTTGGTTTTAAGGAGTTATTTCACTTGTTCCATATCCATAGCATTATTCACTTATGACCCATAAGCAGTGGCATAAAAAAATAAAAAATGAAGAATTGCATATGAAAAACCCATACCATCATTTGTGAACATGTCCCCAACTCTTTATGCTCCATAAACGTCGAGCTCACTTGCACAGGCTTAGGATTCACGCTAATCTTCATATCCTCCTTGCACGATTCCAATGGATTCTCAAATTCAAGCTTTGCATCTTTCCCTACCCAGACAAAGGCATGATCAGTTGACCCTACTAACACAAGGATTGACCCTGATGTGAGATCTTTTAAACTATACTTCATAATCTCTTTCATTTCAGGCCAGACATAAAGCCTCGGCCTTTGGTCATGCATATAACTACTTGGTAAAAACTTTTGCCAAGTAGAGGAAACGTACTTTCCAAAGTGATAGTCCAAAAGTTCAAATCCAAAATATTGGGCTACTTTGCGAAAGTAACTTTTAATGTGTATTCCAGCAAGCTTTAGATACTCGGGTTCAACGCTAGGACCACCCACTTCAGTCCGAGATATATTTTGAATATGATCTGCTGAGGTTGTATCATCAGAGACAATCTCTGTTATGGAGCTCCTTCTTGAGCAGTTAGCACTATCCAGAAGCCATTGATCAAGACGATCTCGAAGGGAACCACCACTACCATTACTATCACCATCACCACCACCACCACCACCACCACCATCAAAAGATTGCTGCACCTCTGAAGTAGGGGTTGAACAGCCAGGGGATAAACTTAAGTGAGAACAAGGGGAAACTACACCAAAAGAGAGGTCTGATACGGCAGAATGGAAAGAACATGTCTCAAATATATTCAAATCAAAATCAGAAACATCCTGTCTGATTGGATGTTCACTATCCAGCTCTGCCTCCTCAATTTGGCTTAAAGTTTTATCTGTTGTATTTGAGAAAAGCTTTTCCTTCAATAAACCTGAGAAAATCTTCTCGCGGAGCCTAGTCCAGCCACTATCCCTATGTGAAGTCTGATTCAATGATCTAAATTTTCCTTCTTGAGCTTTTTCATAGAGTTCAAAATCAACATCATAACTAGGAACTTTTTTTTCTCCTATTGATTCTTCACTAGAGTTATGCTGCTGATCCTTCACAATGCACAAGCTAGAGTTCATTGCTTCCCAAAACGCTGGAGGTTCAGTTCCCTCTATCACATTGAAGATTGGTCCTTGGGCTCTTTCATAACGCATAACCTGATATGCTGCTGCCTTCGCTGCCTTACTCATATCCTCCTTGCAGTGCATTCCCAACCAGACAAAAATGCCACCAGGAACATGAACAACAAAGGCCCCTCTGGAATCTAAAGCTGCCACTGCAGGACCATTCACGATTTTTGGAACCAAATGTAATGGGTCATAGGAAGATTGTGGAGCCATGCGATACATCCTTAACAATGAGTTCGGACTTGCAGGAGTTGCATGGACTCTCTTCTGAGCCTGTAACAATTGACAAGCAAAACCAATGTTGGGATTAGTGATACTCCTTGCAGCCTTTACATCATGAAAGGCATCCTCAAAGCTGCGGCCATCTCTCCACATAAGGTATGCAATTACAAGAGAAGTTGATCTTGAAATGCCTTTACAACAATGCACGAAAACTCTGCCACTACTTTCTCTGACCTCTTCGAAGTAATCAAAGACATCATATAACACGCAGGTAATATCCTCACATGGATTGTCTTGTAACCACAGGGTCTTATACGTAAATGTCTCAGGAAAATACTCCTCACATATGAATCCAACACAATTCAGCACATGAGTTATGCCATTCTCTAGCAACTTGTCGCGGTTTCTTGCAACCACATCACTACCAAGATAGACATGATGAGCCACCCTGGAGCATTCCTTCTCTGAAATTGCAATTTCATCTCTCCATAACTGTTCATTAGGTTCAGAAGCATCTCTTGACCGCTGCACTACTTCAAGATCAAGCTTCTCTAATCCATTCTTCATTCGTCCAACATCTCGCCGTCCCCCAGGTGTTTGAACTGTATCTCTCACACCATCAATTCCCAACTTAGGTGCTGGCAAAAGAGGTGGCAAGTTAAGGTGATTAATTCTGCTAATTCTATGGGGACGCGGAATTCCACTAGCGGCCCAAACTGGATCAACTGAATCAGCAAGCACTCTAGGGCTAGCAGGAGCAGAATGAGACTTCAAATTTTTAACAGGTGGTAGTTTCAAGTTTACATGTCTACCAAGCTTCCCTTTTTCCTTTCCCTTGCTCTTCTCAATATCTGCAGTATTTAGAAATCCACCTTTTGTTTGAAAACCTACCTCGTTTATAACTGGGGAGGAATCGCCAATTGAAGCTAATGGCCTCAACTCTAACCTAGGACTAGGAGAGCTCCAGATAAGGCTGTTATCCCCAACCTCAGCTATATCATTCAGAAGGTCTTGTGGTTCCATTTTTTTGTTTCTCCTGTTACTTGCTCAATTTTCATATGAAAAGCCAGAAACCTCCGATACCCGGCTTTCCTTTGCCGAGCATAAGTGAAGCCTGATGCGAGTATAAGACATAAAAGAAGCCTATGTCCTTGTGAAAATCACTCATATGGGCATGTACCTAGAATGCACCAGACGGATGAATGAATTTTCCAGGCAATTATGCGTCATATAGGTATCACAATATCCTTGTTCCCGGAATTTGCAGGACAGGACAACGTCATTTGAAATAGACAGTTCAAAACCGCATGGTAAGGGGTAGAATTTCTTCACCCGTTTTGAAAGTAAGCCCGTGTCAAATTGTGAGCGGTTTCGATTCCAAGGAAGTTCCAGAGCTCTAATTTCAATCAGAATTCTCCGCTTATTCATTTGAGCGATGCATGATGCCGCCTAAGAGAAAAATATATTGAAGCATGATCGATGAGAATCCCTAAAATCCAAAAATGCAGGGGAGCAAGCTTGGATCCAGTATTCAACATAATCCGACAATGCATGGAGAAAAATCGAGCGCCGGAGGCATGGCGCATGTCGAAGAAGGCGAAGCTCGGCTATGGCCGGGAGGACCAGCTCATAAATCAAAGGGGGCACACGTGAGAACAACGTCCCTCAGCATTCAATGCAAGGCCAGGAGAAATCTCCGCCGTTGGAGACGCGTGTGACGTGCTTAGTTGGTACAATGTGAAGAGAGTCGCAATGTGGATAGAACACCTCTTAATAAAAGTCGATTTTTTAGTACCATATATTATTAAAAAATATTAAATAAAACATTTTTTAATACCATATATTAGTGTATTATCTCTACATACTAGATTTTCGTATACAAATATAAAGCCAATGGTCTCCATGGATGTATTTTCATGGTTTATGTAAAACACATTTAAAAGGCCTTTTTACACATTGGGAGGAGAACTCTTCATCTTCCTTCTTAAATAGCACGTTATGGCCACTGCTTATGAACAAATACCCAACTTGTCACATGCAAAAATCTCCTCGGAAGGAATCGTGTCCCATATCCCGATTGAGTTTCCGTGAATGTTAAAACTCTATCTTATCTTATCTCTTTTAAATAACCATTGTCGTGCATGTTTGAGTTCTTATGTTCTTCACATACACCTTGTCACCAATAGATGTTTACTATTTACAAAATGCTCTGGTCATGAGACCAAGACGAAGTCTAATATTTCTAGAAGAGAAGAACCTGTAGCTTTGGTGTTTTTCTCATGGTCCTTTCTTTGTTTCACTTACTTTGTTCTTTGAAACAACCCATTACTGCATTCTTTATTACTATTGCAAATGGTTTGATCGTGAGACCAAGACAAAGTCTAATATTTCTAGAAGTAGTCTCCTCTTCCTCCTCCCCCTCCTCCCCACTTCCCCCCACGATTACTACATTCTTAGTTACTATTTTTTGTTTTTCCTGATTTTTCAGCATTGGACAATCGCGGTGGCCTTTAGTTCAAACCTGTTGTTAACATTGATACCTCGTCAATGTTATGCAAAGGCTTCTACGGCAAAGGCTCCACATCTAAGAAGCCTTAATCGCATAAGAGTTTGTAACGGAGGCCTTCATGGGAAGCAGCACAAGATCAACCACGAAAGAGGTAACGGGCAAAGTCACGGCAGAAGCAACGAAAGTCAGCCATGGAAGCAGTAACGGCTGACACCAAAGAAGAAGTAACGAAAGACACCACGAAATAAGCAACGGAAAGAGCAATGGTTAAAAGCCACGGATTGAGCCACGGCAGAAGCCACGATCACTCCTACGGATAGAAGATATCAAGTACAGATCTGCCATCATAACAATTAGTGGGAGGATCAGATCTGCCAAAGTACAAGATTCTTCCGTAAAGATTTCAGCTACATCATGAGGCCTCATGGCTTCCACCTATAAGAAGACATGTTACAGACCGACATATCTATCCAACTTCTGCTTTGTGCCCTTAGTTGCTGACAACTTGAGCTCTGATCCAATTCCAGGTCTCCGGCCGGAATTGTCTTCTTTTCATCCATTTTCATCTGCTTTCATAATCTTCGGATCCTTTCTGTAATAGCTGTATGACTTTCAATAAAGATTACCTACGACCAGTTTCTCGTATCTGTGTGATCAATGTTGAATTATCTTTGCTGAGTTTGCAATTTATTTTGTGCTAAACTCTTCCTCCGTTTTCATTCATCTGGTTCTATTGTAAAGCCCGCGTGACAACTTTATTGGCAGATCCTTAGGGCACCAAAGATCACTTCACTTGTAGTGAATCTGCTCTAGCATTAACACTGGCGCCTATTGCCGAGTTTTTCTAACTTCTTGCTATCGGTTTATGTCTTACCAACATTTCACAACGGATCATGTTTTGCAGCAAGTGTCTAGCCGAATGGAACGCTATCTTCGCCACTTGGACGACCCATCTTCTTTACACTCCACCACATCTTCTACAAAAGCAAAAACAACACCAACTTCCCCTCTTTCTCGACCGTCGCAACTCCACCTATGTCTCATCATCTGTACCCTGACATTCCCACCCATGTTCCTTCTCCAAAGGCATCCCCGGATGGGTTCCCTATGTACTACAACCAGGAGCAAACCTTCCAGTTTGATCCCTTTTCACTTCTACCCCCAGCCCTTTCGCCACAACTCCATCCTATCATTTGGCCTCTTTCTGCTCCAATTACGCAAGTTGTCGCCACACCAGCTCTAGTTCTTTATACACAACCTTTGCATGGACCTTCGTATAGCACAACTTCCATTTCTTCTACAACAGTGTCTCCTCCTGCAGGTTATATACCTGTCACTACGTATGTTCCAGCCCCTGCTTTCTTGTCAACATCTGCAAGTGAAGAAGGCACCTTTGCTGGACAAGTTATGCGCTTACTTGGGAAGATAGGTGATAGAAATGTTATTGTTTTGGTTGACTCGGGGAGTACTGACAATTTCATTTCAGCAGACTTAGTTCAAGAATTAAAGATGGACAAGATTCAAGTTGCACCTTATGAAATTGAGACTGAAGCTGGTAAGCAGATTCAGCAATGGAGCCACGGGGTGGCTGGTGTGAACTTGACTATTGGAGATTACGTGGAAACAATGAGTTTTGATCTGGCTAAACTTACTAGGTTTGATGTGATACTTGGTATGAAATGGTTGCAAATGACCAATCCTCCTATTGATTGGAGGAAGCATTTAATAGTTATTACTAAGGAAGGGAAGTAGATTACCCTCCAGGGTTCTCCTTATGTTGTCTCTCCTAAAATAATAACGGCTATGCAAGCCAAGCATTGTTTCCATTCTAAAAGTAATGAAAAGTAGCTTGTCTATATCTTTGATTCCTCCCAACAAATAAACGCCTTGGAAAAAGATAGCAAGCTCAAAGAGTTGCTTGATAAATATCGGGATGTGTTCCTGGAGGATCTTCCAAAGGGACTACCCCTACGGGAGATTGCTCATGAGATCGACTTAGAACCAGGCACTAAGCCGGCGGCCAAGGCGCCCTATAGACTTAGTCCCTTGGAGCAAGAAGAGGTCAAGAAGCAAATCAGGACTTGCTCCAAAAAGGTTTTATACAGCCTAGTAAGTCACCATTTGGTGCACCAGTTATCCTTGTTAAGCAAAAGGATGGCACCATGCGTATGTATATTGACTATAGAGCCTTGAATAAAGCCACGATTAAGGACCGTTATCCAATGCCTCGAATTGATGATATTATGGATCGCTTGCTAGGAGCAAGGTACTTCTCAAAAATTGATTTGAGAAGTGGGTATAATCAAATTAGCAATCGAGAGGGAGATGAATTAAAGACGGCCTTTCGGACCAACCAAGGACATTACGAGTTTACAGTAATGCCTTTTGGCTTGACCAATGCCCTGACTTCGTTCATGCGATTAATGAACCATGTTTTTAGGGGGTATCTAGATAAGTTTGTCCAAATCTTTTTGGATGACGTATTCTCTACTCAAGGAGTAGAAAGGAACACTTAGAGCATTTCGAAAAAATGTTGTTGTTGTTACGAGAACACAAACTTTTTGCCAAATTGTCATAGTGTGAGTTTTTATGCCAACAAGTGGCGTACTTGGGACACATTGTTTCAGATAAAGGAGTGGCACCGGACCCAGATAAGGTGCGAGCCATAAGAGAATGGCTGCAACTGGTGGATGTAGCTGACGTTAGAATTTTTCTGGAGTTGGCCTCTTATTATAAGAAATTTGTTCTCAAATTCTCGAAGGTGGCGGCACCCCTTACAGATTTGCTTAAGAAGGGACGTAACTTCTTATGGGGGGAAGAGCAAAGACAAGCCTTTGAGCGAATTAAGGTTCTACTATCAAGTGAGCCAGTTTTGAAAATTCCGGATTTAAATTTGCCTTTTGAGGTTTATACGGATGCATGTGAACAAGCTCTGGGAGCAGTCCTTATGTAGCAAGGGCACGTAGTGGCATATGAAAGTCAAAAGTTGAATCCGGCAGAAAAGAATTATGCCACTTATGAATAAGAGTTGTTGGCAATAGTTCATGCCCTAAAGACTTGGCAGCATTATTTGAGGTCCGGGACCAATAAGGAGCCGGCGCAAGTTTATAGTGTTTACGGATCACAATCTGTTGAAATTTCTGCAAAGTCAAGCAGACATAAGCCCTCGACAAGCACCGTGGTTGGACTTCTTACATGAATTCCACTTTGAGATCCACCAAACCCCAGGAAAAGACAACCCTGTGGCGGATGCTCTTTCCTGGATAAAGTATCTTAATGGGATGGTGTCCTTGGAATGGGATCGTTTCCAGCAAATTAGGGATTTGTATGAAAAGGACCAAGATCCTCCCAAAAGAGAGGGTGCTGCTTGGGCGCAAAATGATAGCTTCTGGTTTTACAAGGGAAGGATATATGTGCCCTTGGCAGAAAACCTTAGGAAGGAGATCTTATATGAGTTCCACAACACGCCGCAAGCAGGGCATGGGGGAGAGTGGAGGACTTATGAATTGATAAAGCGGCAATACTTTTGGCCTGACCTGAAAGACGATGTACAGTCTTACGTAGCACAGTGCCAGGTATGTCAAGCAGTAAAAGCAGATCATGGCAAGATGCCAAGACTGCTACAGCCATTACCCATACCTTTAGAAAGGTGGGAATGCATAAGCATGGACTTTATAGTCGCGCTACCATGAACTAGTCGACAACACACTCAAGTGTTGGTGATAGTTGATTGCTTGACAAAGTATGCCAAGTTCCTAGCACTAAGGGGAGATGCTACGGGACTAGACGTGGCAAGGGAGTACCTAAGGATTGTGTACCCCACGTTTGGTTTGCCACGAAGGATTGTAAGCGATAGAGATTCCAAATCTATAGGGCATTTTTGGAAAGATTTTATGAAAGGGTTGGGGGTAAGTCTCAGTACGAGCAGTGGAAATCACCCTCAAACGGATGGACAAACAGAACAGATTAATATGATCCTAGAGGACATGTTAAGAAGTTTTGTGTTTGAGAAACAAAGCAAATGGGAGGAGTATCTACCTTGTGTAGAATTCGCTTACAAAAATGCATATCATACGGGTACTAAGATGAGTCCCTTTATAGCAATGATGGGTAGGAACCCAAGGTCCTATATGGGCACAAATCAAGCCCTCAAAATAGATGCGGCTATCCATATGTTGGAAGATATGCAAGCCATAGTATATCAGTGTAGGGCCAATCTAACAAAGGCTCAAGATCGAGCCAGGGCAAGTGCCAATAAGCATCATATGCATTCGTACAAATTGTTTACCCCTCGGTTTTCAAGGTTGGTACCTTGAAACCATTAGTCAAAGGAAAGGTTCCTAAGTTAATGCCCCGGTATACTGGACCCTTCAAAGTGTTAAGAAGGATCAATGACGCAGCATATGAGCTAGAGCTTCCAGAAGGGATTGGAGTGCACCCAGTCTTCCATGTAAGCCAGCTTAAACAAGCAATATTGTCTACGGATAACTTGATAGCTCCGGCGGCAATACCCCTAGTCCTTAGCTCGGAATTAGTTCCTGAGACGAGGTAGTTCGGAGGTAGTTCCTGAGACGACGATTCTAGACACTCGCATTCGGAAGCTACGCAATAGAAGTATTGCCGAGTACTTGATAAGATTGTGGCGAGGTCAATCACTCTCTAAGGCCACAAGAGTGAAGCGTATGTGCAGCAAAATCCTCATTTGACTCATAATCCGTGGAGGCCACGGAAGGAGTAGGTGGGTCATTATGGATTTAACTACCTCATAATCATGAGTTGAGACTTGCATCCGGGATGGCAAGTAGGAGGTCCGCACTAAAACGAGCACCTGAGCCATGGTCACGGGGTGACCCTGGGAACGGGTTCGGGAAGGACTAGAAGTCGAAACCATGGTCGCAGGGTGATCCGGGGAACGGGTTTCGAAGTAGCTCGCATACCCTCAACATCCTTGGGGTCCAAGGATTTTTAAGGGGGGAAGAATGTTATAAACATTTATAAGGGGGCACTATTTGATTATAATGTTAAGAATTATAAGGAGGGGTGTGAGGTGGCAATGCCCAATTGGGCACCACTTATAAAAAGGGCCGAAGTCTTGTTGTTCATGCCTGATATGGCGGATCAGGCAAATCCGACTGCAGATGGCTAGTCGGCCAGTTCAAGGCGTAGGGGAGGAGCCGAATCACGCAATCGGCCATCTGGCTACCTTTAGGTGCAAGCAATCTGGTCCCTGACCAGTATTTAAGAGGAAGGCAGCGATGGGCAAAGGCAGCCCGCTTCTCTGCAAGCAATTCTATCTTGACCATATCATCTGTGTGATTCCCTGGGAAGTATTGTGGTCTTCTCTTTTTCTGATCCATCCCCTTCCCTTAACATATTTGTCAGATATCTAGAAGAGCCAGGGGCTCTTGCACCAAAGGGGGAGTCTGGGACTCCGAGGGAGCGGCGGTTTGGTGCTGGGTGAACAAATTTGTTACAGTGAAGGGTGGATAGATGCACTTGCTAGCATCTTGTAAAATGCATCATGTTGCACGAATACATCGGTGTGATTTTTGAATTACTATAGTAAGGCATTCCCTAATGTGTTGCGAGACATTAGTATGTGGTTTTTCTCATACTGAGAAGAGGAAGATATGTTTTCCAAAATTTTCAGGGCATATACAAGATGTTACATGTACTTGGTGTTAAATAACACATCAATCATACATCTTAATGGCATTCTTTGCTTGTTTCAAGGGGGAGCGTTGATGTCGAGTATATTCTGGGTATTATGCCAGATGCACCGTTGCTGTTTTTTTGTTAAAATCGTAAATGACAAGTTCCAATGGTCCTCCGACTTTATAGGAAGACCATAGGAGCGCAATTAAATATTGGACGGTAAATCAACCATGGATACGTGCATCCAAAAATCCACCAATGAATCCAACAAAGCAGAAACACATAAGTATATTAAGGAAAGCGCTGACACAGAACATAACAGGTCTGCATTTGCAGCAGCCGGATGCAAACACGTGAAACCTGGGAATGCACACAAAATCTGGAGAACCACAGCCATACTCTTCCCAACATCTCAGATGGCAGGACACCAAGCCTGCACTGCAGTACCAAATATTCAAATGCCAGGATCACAAAGTCTGAGACGAAACCAGAAATCTCTGCACTGCAACAAAGCAACTAGAACAACATATGCACAGCAAGAACCTCAGAACGCACTATACAACTCCAGCGACCTGCATGCGAACCAAGCGCCTAGAAAGCTCCATAAGTAACTTGTATATACATGCCGAGACACAGAGAAATTAGGCAGCAGTGTTTCTCCGCTTTGGGAGCGGCTCGCCACGATCATGTCGCCGCCTCAGTGTCTCTATCTCACGAAGTTCTCCAAGCAATAAACCCCTGCACAAATTGAGATGCGGGCGAAGTGCAGCTGCCTCTAACATCTCATGCTCTTCCAGGAATTCTATTTCAAATTGTATGCGCTCCAGCGTCACTGCAAGAGCCAAACGGAGATGCTGAATAGCATCGCAAATACTCGTCACCGATTCCTCTGCTGCTTCTAGTAATCCACCTGCACTATCAGGATTCTCCCTCGTAGCACACTCCACATTTGAGCGTGCCTCCGATGTAGAATCCTCAGAACTGTCACTAATCACAACAACTTCACGCTGCACACTATTTACATCATTCACACGATCACCATCTTCAACACCTGCAGCAAGAACTGAACAAGATCAGCGCCACAAAGGATATACATTCTAAATGTCAATCAAGCTACCATGTTAGCCTATATCGCACTCCCAGTCATGCATATCAAAGGGTATGAAGTCAGCATCAGGTAGAGGTATATCCGGAGACGGCGGACGAACACCGCTATCT